>VOQJ01047749.1:1969-12098 GCA_015052665.1 Apistogramma diplotaenia | reverse complement strand
CCCTTCACCCCCCCCCCCCCCCCCCCCTTCTCTCTCCCCCCCCTCTTCTCCCCCCCCCCCCCCCGCCTGCCATCTTTCAGCATCGTGAGTGAGATGTGAATTTCCAACCGAGCAATTTTAATGGATTCCTGTGGAGTTGCTTGGAGAGAGAGAAGCTGTGCGTAACATGACCCCTGTGCCGAGGGAGGGGGGACGGGGGGGCAGTTATGCCAATGTAGGAGAAAGCTTCCTGCTAATTGTAACAGAAGCCGAGCTGACCGAAGCTAACCGCTCTAATGCTGGAGTCAACCCAAGGTCAGAGCGAGGAGATAGCGCTATCGATCCCAGGCAGGAGGAAACTTCCAGCCCATCCCGGGCTCATCGCAGCGCTTCCAGATCCCATCTCTGCTCCGGTGCCATTAGAGCATCTTTGTCAGGGACTCTGATCTCAGTCGTCCCGCTGAAACTGAATGTTATTTTACTCTCAAATGGAAGAGGAGCGATTCTGAGGAAGATACGCTGTAGCTCATCCTCTTTCATTTAAACTGGAAAAAAGCAAAAGTACCAGGACACAAATGTCAGGCTGCATCAGTGAGCCTTTAGCTTGTAACATTTTCCTTTTGCAGCCAGAGGAGTTCCCGTGTTAGCAGAATTATTACAAATAAATGATATAGTATGTAACTGTTTAGATAGTTTTAATGGTCAGACACCGAGGTGCCCCCCCGTCAGTCTGTGGGTTATGAGGTGGTGTGAACACATCATTAACTCTCAGCATAAAGTGACCTGGAGTCAGAGGTCAATTGACAGAGCTGACAGTGATGTCAAGTGGGCCAACATGCAGCGAGGCCCATCTGGTCCGAGGGTAAGATGTGACAATGTGGTGTCACGTACACGTAACCCTGTGACACACACACACACACACACACACACACACTCTCACACAGAGCAGACATGCAGGCAGACAGATGAGGCCACTGAGGCTTTTCCAGTACTTCCAGATTTTTGGAATTTTCTCACTGTGTTTGCATCCCACAGCTTTGGACATGGTGGCAGTGGTGTGTTTTCCTGTGTGTGCGTGTGATCATTTCAGTGTAAAAGCACTTCCCAGGGAGCAGATATTCCTTCTCTCACTTTATCTCTGAGTCGTAGGTTAAATTGCTGCTGACGTGCCAACCAGGCTCCCAGAGTCGGCCAACGAGAGCCATTAGTGAGCCCCTGTAATATACTGTAAGCTGGTTAACAGCATGCAACACAGTGCAGATTTGGATCGAGTTTTAATCTGTCATATTTGGAGCAGTTTGTGGGTCTCTGGGTACATGTGCTTACAGTAGCACAATTAGAAAAGCAGAATGAAGACCGGAAATGTGTCATCCAGTGTGTGTGTGTGTGTGTGTGTGTGATGAAACAGTCCAAGAACAGAGCCACATGACAACAGTAACATCTGGCTCCGGCTCCAGAGATGATTACTTTGCTGCTCTGTGAGAACTCAGCCTGTGAGGCCTCTGCTCTCTTTCTAGCAGCCCCGCAAACAAGCACGCACGCACGCTCACAGCAAGTGCGGCGGGCACGCACGTGTACGTATGGACAGATTGGCATAGCCAGATGGCTCAGTCTCTTTGACTGTCACCTAAACCTCCTCGGAATAGCAGCGGATATGTTTGAGTATGCAAACAACACAAGAAGCCTCGTTTCTGCAGGAAGCTTCTCAAATGTAATATCCGTTTGCATAAAGGTTATTATTGAAATGACAAGAAGATTCACTAATTATTTCTATTAGAGCACTTTAGTAGTTCTGTCTCCGTAAAATAAAGTTTGTAAATTGAAGAAGGAAACAAAGAGCAACTTTTTAAACTACATTCAGTGTTTGTGGTGAGATGAGTCCAGCGCTAAATGTGTGCGTACCTGTACCAGTCCAGTCCCCGTGCGTAATGCCGGTCGAAGAAGTGCGGCTCGGAGCCCAGGGCGCGGATGTCTGGATGGAGGCGCAGAAACTCCAGCAGGGCTCGAGTGCCTCCTTTCTTAACCCCTATGATCAGAGCCTGGGGCAGCCTCCGAGTGGCCGTCCACTCTTTCCCGGAGCTGTTCGCCTCCAGCCCGGAATGATCGCTGCCGAGCGCGCTTTCTCCAGCTGCGGTCACACTTTCTTTGGCAACACTGGTTCCGTTTCTTTCGTGCGGCCATCCTGCTCCCGACACGAGGAATTCGCTCGTGGGCGACCTTATTTCAGAGTTTTCTGCCAGTTCCGACTCGCAGCATCCAGTGAGGAAATACACCAGTGAAAAGCAGAGGATGCTCAAAGAGGACGCGATGGTGAGCCGGTGGAAGAGCCGCCGCAGGTCTGTGCTCGGAGGGTGGTGGTGGTGATGGTTGTAATGGTGGTGGTGAAAAGTTGCCATCCCTCACAGATCCATGTGGGATGAGGGGCCATTCTACCACGAGTTCAGCTCACATCCTGACGCCGTGAACATCCCGCTAACTCTCGGAGAGTCTGTCAGTCCGCTGCGCTGCGCTCCCCCTCCTTCACGCTGCGCGTCCGGGGCACATCCAGCAATCTCCACCCTCAAACCGCTCCAGCTCCGTTATTCATTGGAACTAGTCTTTACGTGACATCCAGGATATGCGCCCACTTACTCACCCACCCTGGCAATCTGGGGGGAAAAATCACGCTCTAATATCAGAGCCGCATTACATCGGGCCTCTCTCTCCCCCCACTCCACGGGATTACTCTGCATCTCTCTGCCGCGGCTTATCCTAAGGGGATTCACAGACTTCTTTCTCTCTTACCTTCTTTCTTGTCCTCTTTCCTTTTCTCCTTACTTTGACTGGAGGCTCGTGGCCTGGGGCTCTTTTAATTCCAGCATTATTTATTTGGGGAACCCGGGAAAAGGAAAAGACCACCTCACGTGTGCATCATCATTCTAATCTGAAAAGCGATTGATTTCTGTGACTTTGTGCCACACATCCGCACAGCTAATATCATCACCTCTACAATGAAAATTTGTATTGAACAACAACCTTGTGGATCAGCACAGACGCATTGGTGCCATGTGGATGCGTCTGCTCAGACCTGACGCTCTGCACTCTGCACCTATGGCATGATTGGCTTACGGGTCAGACAGTTTGAGTGTGTGGTGCAGCAGCTGACTGACCTCCAGTGACAGTCTGTTAACCCACACTGAATCACTCTGAAACATTAGTTTCTGTGTGAGATGAAGTGATGCTGTTCAAACCCCCAATATGATCATTTCCCAGACTATTAACAAACTGTATCAAATCAACATCCAGAGAAAAGGTTTGCATGTGGAAGTGGACACTTTGTCTCCGGCATCGGGAGCCTCTGTTAGGGAGCTGCAGTGTTGGAGCTAAGGTGGAGGTAATAGCTCATAGGAGACTCATTACTTCCCCCTCCCAACAACACGTGCACACTGCATGTGTGCATGTGCATGCGTGTGCGCCCACACACACACACACACACACAGAAATAAGCACATACTTCATGTTCCATTTGGCTTACCCCTGTCATTATCCCACAGCAGATGTGACCCGTGCCATAAAACCACTGCATTGTCCTGCATAGACTAATAAGATCCAGCATCCATTTCCAGCATGATCAACTTTGTTATTTAACCATATTATTGCTTTTATTTATTATCGCACTATTTTTAAGCAGCACTGAGGGCTGTGGTGCTGTGAAAAAGTATTTGCCTGCTGTTTTTCTCACATATTAGACAAAGATAACCTGAGTAAATGCAAAATGCACTTTTTTATAGATGATTTCATTTATTAAGGTAAAAAGAGCAGCTGCCCCCCCGACTGGCTGTTCAGCTTGTCTCGTCAGTCCACAGAATATTTTCCCAAAGGTTTCGGGATCATCGAGATGTTTGTGGCAAACGTGAGACGAGCCTTTGTGCTCTTTGCTGGTCAGCGGTGGGTTTCTCCTCAGAGCTCTCCTGTGGATGCCGTTCTGCCCACTGATTGTTGAATCATGAACTCTGACCCCACCTGAGCCAAATGAAGCTTGCAGCTCTGGGTTCTCCTGTGACCTGGATGAGTCATTGATGCTCTCCTGGGAAGTTCAGCCCTGTTCCAAGTTTTCTCCATCTGTAGATAATCATTCCATCACTTCCCCAACCTTTAGAAAGGAAGGTGTGGCTGACTTTTTCCCTTAAAAGCAATTATCATTTAATAGCTGCAATTTATATTTACTCTGTATCTTTGTTTAATATTAAAATTACTCTGATGGTCTGAAAGGTAACAAATACCTCCACAGCTGTACACATGCTGCACCACATGTGCTTTCATGAAGGAGACGATCCAGTCTGTTACTCTATCAATGCTTCTTCTTCTCATTAACATTTATTGGCAGTTTGCCGTCAGCCGATGCAAATCAATGCCCCATAAACCAAAGAGTTCCAACATATGAAAGACGAGTGCAGCTGAGGATGTTCACACACAATAAAATCAACAGCTTTTCATTTGCGAAACATTCCTGAGGAGCATCCTGCACATCCCCGTGTGAACGCTCACCCTGCAGCACCCCATGAAGTTCTACTTTTCTGTGCTGCTTCTGAGACAAAGTAGCTTCCAATCCAGCAGCTTGTGTTACACTGTCAGATATCTTGTACTGGACAGTCTTGGGTACATTGTAGCCACTGTTATTTACTCTCACATGGGTGTTATTATTTTCTTATTTTTGATTACCAGTTTTTATGCATCTTTCTTGTGTTGAGAAGAAAATACCAGCTATTTTAATTTAATTTGACTGCTACAGTCTGAAAGATCTCTTGGTGACACCTGGAGAATATCCCTGCTCTGATAAATGTCCCAAACCAGCCGAGCCCGAAGTGTCACTTCAGTAAAAACTCTATCCACTGCTTAACTGACCCTGAAATAAGAGTCATTATGTGCCCCAGTTACTCAATAACACTCACACCAAAGTCACCTCTTTTTTCACCGACATTAAGGAACATTTATCAGATGCAAACACTGAGGCTCAGTATGAAACACTGCACACTGTATATCCTAATATCTCCTGTTAATTTCGCCCTCCGTGGATCGAGAGGCGAGGTCATCGGCTGAGCGTGTGTGTCTTTTGTCTGCAGTCGCCCTGCACATTGTTCTGTGATGAAGTGGTCATCTATAAAGTGTGACCTGGGGTCAGGGCTGAAGCCCAGGCAGCGATTCATTATCCAAAATGGGAGCCCAGCGAGGTAATCCATCCTGCATCACAATGAATGAAACAGAGCGCAGAGAACATCTAAATATCCGAGCACGAGTTTACCTTTCTTTGGCTTCACAGTGAAAGGAATGTGAGCAGGTTCAGAGGTGTTTCAGCACGAGCTCCTCTGGAGTCAGCGCTTTGTCACGACCTTGAGTTCAGAGCGACTCCTCAGCCGGCCTGACTGCATCTTTCATCTTCACCTGCGCTGATTGACAGTCTAATTAGAGGTAAAGTAATGGTAAATGTAATCAAGGCTAAATTACAGCCATAACTCACTCAGTGGAGAGCCCCAAACCTGCAAGCCAATCACAGTCACAACCTAATGAACTGCACTCACTGACCAACGACCTCACCTGGTGCTGGCGTCTCCCAGCAGCACTGCCACGCCGGAGAGGCTGTTTCAGAGCTCTTACAAGGTCACTGCACCCATTTTACCAACACGAGAGAAAATGTTCCTGCTGAGTGGCACCGAGACTGAGAGAAGATGTGTTTTGTGGAGATTTGGCTGCCCGACTCTTAAAAACGAATCTGCCGTGTCGTTGTTTTCAGGCCTGAAACGTCCTGATCGTTCTGTGGAGCTACAAATTAGCACAGATCAGTGAGGCATCATCAGGTTCCTCTCAGCCAAAAACATTACATTTATTTTGGGGTGTGAAGACACAACTGAGACGTGACTGAAGCTTTCTAATGGCTGCTTCCAGAGATGTTAAAAGCATGTTTACAGGTACGTGTGGGCAGGTGTGTACCTGAGCACTCTCTGCTGGGCCTCACCTGTGTTGAATCAGTCACACTGGACAACAACATGCTGAAAAGCTGCAGAGAAACGTGTCCTGTTATAACAGTTTGTGTTTCGATGACTTTCAGACCAAAGTGATTCTGACTCCGTTTCCAGTAACTGCGTGTTTGGGTCCGAGTGGATCAAAGCCTCTTAAGATCACTGCACATTAATACCAGACAAGCGAGTGTGTGCAGCTCTTCCTGGTGTCCCGTTGGTGTGTAAACCAGAGGACTGCTGGGTCAGTGAGGCCTGCCAGAGCCGCACCCTGATCACAGGGCTGCACCTCCTGCTCACCCAGCACCTTTTCCACCTGTCGTCTGAGCCACATGCTGCCCGGTGACGAGTGGGCGAGTGTGTGTGAGTGTGTGACTGACCCACAGGGTGAGCAGAGATCAGAGGAAGGTGCCAGATCAGATCAAGGCTTCCAAGAAGGATAAGCTCTACTTATGCTGCTTAGGGAAGGGTCGTGTGTGTGTGTGTGTGTGTGTGTGTGTGTGTGTGTTCACTCCCTTTGTGCGACCCCTCGGGGCTTTCATATGTGTATGGTTTAGTTTTAATGAGCGAGGTGCTTCTTTGACCCCTCCGTGTCGCAGCAGCGATGAGGTTACTGCGTAGTCCAGAAACACAGGTCACGGCCGCTGATCGACTCAGCTGTTTCAATTATGTAATTCTGCAGGTGGTGACCAGGTTTTATTCATGAGCTCTTAACACCGACTGGCTAAATTTAGCCTTCGGGTTACAGTTCAAACCAGCGAGCAGAAACATTAGTCAGATTTGAGTTGAGTTGAGGAAGAAACACACTTCAGCCATCATCATTCTTCAGACTTAACTCACTTCCTGCGAGAGGGAAACTTTATTCACGCCCACCAATATAAATAACATGCCAAAAAATCCAATGCGCCTTATTGGCTGCTGGCATCCTCGGCCACATTAACACAAATAATCTGTCTGCAGGCAACAAGAAAAAACATGACTTTTGTACAGTTGAGAGCATATCTGCCAACAGTCATCACGTTTCCACCTGTGGTGGAAATCTGACAGGTCAAAGTTGCAAAACCTAAAGAGGTTTGTGGGTTCAAACGCTGCTGCCAGGTTAACCTATTGTGACCTACAGTCTAGAGTTACGTAGGTTTTAAAGTTGTTGATCCTTTAGTGGTTGTTGGTGAGTTCTTGTAAGCTCTGTTATAGTGTTATCATCATTAAATAGGACTGAAGTGGTAGCTTTTATGGATGCATGGATGGATGCATAGATGGATGGATGGATGCATGGATGGGTGGATGCATGGATGGGTGGATGGATGCATGGATGGATGGATGCATGGATGGATGGATGGATGCATGGATGGGTGGATGCATGGATGGATGGATGGATGGATGGATGCATGGATGGATGGATGCATCAATGCATGGATGGATGCATGGATGGATGGATGGATGGATGGATGGATGGATGGATGGATGGATGGATGGATGCATGGATGGATGGATGGATGGATGGATGGATGCATGGATGGATGGGATGGATGGATTCCTGATGCATAAAGTAATCAAGTGGTTGACATCTCAAAAGAAAATTCTGCAGGTGTAGCCGATCTGTTGAAGGAGGCTCTCCATGACATGAATGTAATGTTAAATGCAGGTAAGACTGTCTGAAAAATGAGGTGTTTAAAGTTTGAAGGTGTTCAAAGACTAATTATGATCATTTTACATGAGCTCTTGGTATAATATTTACCCCTTTTTAGTGTATTGTTGCTCGCCTTTAACTTTAGCTGCAGGATATTTTGCATGGCACTGTGCCTTTAATCCGGTTACTTAGATGGAGCTGCTGTGTTGTCAGAAGGTGGTGAGGTAAAGCTGCTGTGATGTAGACTGGGCCGATCCGCCCCCTTCTCCCACCGGAGCCAGGACGCAGCTCACTGGGTCGGGAGCCTGCAGAGACCGCAGCCTCGGATGGCGTCCTGTCGGCCTCCAGCAGACGCGGATTACCTAAAGCTACCAAACCGCGTAACATTCATTTGTTGCGTTACACCTACATGTCGCCTTTGTTGACGACAGTGACGTGGGGAGCTGATGGTAGAATGGACCGAACCCCCCGGTCCCTTCTTTAACTCTGGACATGGATCCAATATTCGCGCGAAAAGGACAAGGTAGCATTTCCAGCACTTTTCTTTGCCAGGATGCTCGTGCATGTGTGGTGTTAGCTGCGGTCAGCGGATGTGGTCGATGCTGATGTTGCTTCTGCACTTGTTGAGTGGTGTTGGTGTGCGACCGCTTATTATAACGAAAAGCTTCCATTACGCGCCGGATCTGACCGGTCGCGTTTGGCATGTCTGCTGATGAGGCTGCGTCCTTGTCAGAGAGATCCCCTCGGTAACTTCTCTGCTGGCACCCCTCCCATTTTCTCCGTCACGGTGCTGCTGCACCTGCGGCAGGTGAATCCCTGTCTTACATCCATGCTAACGCTGGAGCTGCTGTGTTTAATGCACATGAAAGAGCCAGTCCAAATTATTGAAATGATCATCTCTGATTTTATTTTAATGTGGCTTAAAACTTCATTTTGCAGTTGGAGGGACTGCTTCAACTACCACTATTACTACTATTATTATTGTTGTTGTGGCTGTTTTAACTACTCTAATTAAAATATTTTACAAAATATGGGATAAACAAATCTCATTTCATGAGCATTTCAAAGAAATACTGAGAGAAATCTTGGTGAAAAGTCTTCCTGCAAGTTACTCTTCTTTTTTTTAAGAAACTCGAGTTTCAGAAACCTCTGCAGAAAGTGTGTTTGATGTGTATCAGTCAAGCCAGTGATGTTTGTAACGCTCTTATTGTGATATAAATGTCTACAAACTCATTTTGCACTGTGGGCCACAGGCAGCTCACTTTAGTCTTCAGGGACCAGAGATGCCTCCTTTCTGTCTGTACACAAGTTCAACTGCACATTAAATATCTTAATATAAGAAAAAAGCTGTATGTAATGTTTTTATACGACAGAGTCGTCTGTCAGCACCACTGTTTGAGCTTGAAGTGTAAGAAAAGTGTAAAACTACACAAAAAGTCCTGGTAGTTCTTTGTCCAGACTCTCCTGTAATTATAGAAATCAGGAAGCAGAAAATGTCTCTTTTTAAAATTTACTTTTACTGTGAAGCCATCGTAAAAAATAAACAGGGATTCCATCATTTTATGATCTATGACCTCATCACTTTGGTGTTGTATGAAGGACCACGAGAGAGGCAGCAGACACAAATTACAGATGCACGTTTTACTGCAGAGTTGAATTTTATGGTTAAAAGGATAAACAAAAGAAGCTATATCCAACTTTTGCAAAGTGCTTCATAAATGAAATGTATTATTATTGTTACACCAAGACGGACAAATGCACAGACAGGCTGATGAGCTGACAGTGGGCAAACAGAAGGTGCTTCAGTCTTTATCAGAGTTCGTTTGGGCAGTGTAGTTAAGTAAGATTGACTTCATTGTTTGGAGGCTGCAAATATATAAAATATATGTAAAATATGCAAAACAGGTCATTTTTTGATTTTATATATAAGTGCTTAATAAATCATGTGGACTGCACTCTATTTACCAATATAATGAAAGACACATGAAAGCACATAGAAACATCAAAAATCACTTTTTGACACAACACCACCAACACGCTCTGGTCACCTTGGCCTTCAACATAAAATACATTCCTTCAAAATAAGATACACCACAAAAAGAAAGTTCATGAAAAATACAGCTCACCGTGACGCTGAACTGGCTGTGAACCCTCAGCATGTGACTCTGCAGCTCACTTCTGCTAGTTTTTGGGTTGGCTGGGATCGGCCTCATGTGGAGAACAACTGCAGAGCCGCTGTGTCATACGCTGGGGAGTGTCAGCTTAACACATGAATGGGTCCACCTCACTGCTATTTCCAGTGTTCCTAAATATAAATAGTAAATGGACTAGTTCTTATGTAATGTGTTTCTATTCTAGCTGAGCACTCAAAGCACTTTAACACAAGTGTTATGTAGGTCAACCAAACTAGTTTGTAGACTAACAGGGGAACCAGTGAAGCTTGTGGCTTTAATTTTAGCAGTAATGTATTACATAACCCCCCCCCCCCCCCCCAGTACTTACAGGGGTTAATTCAGGCATGTCAAAC
>VOQJ01047744.1:5473-17480 GCA_015052665.1 Apistogramma diplotaenia | reverse complement strand
CACCACACTCCGGTAATGTTTCAAAATGTGCGCACTTTTCACCCCCCCCCCCCCCCCCGTGCCTTTTTTCCCCCCAAAAGGCGACTAGCGACAAATTTAGCGACTTTTTAAGGCTTTTGTGGAAAGTTTTGGAGATTGGCCAGAAACCTGAAATTCTCCATTGTGTGTTGTGTACAGTACATAAAGCCTTTGTACAGTACTGCATCCCTTCATACACTTTGGCATTGCCTGGACCTCGCCTCGACACCAAAGGGGGACACAAACCCCCCCGGACCTCGCTTAGGTCTTCAGCATCTTTTGAGACAGCTGACAGTGAGTTTTTCTAGTCAGAATTTGGCAACAACACAGATAACAGAGGAGGGTTGAATGTAGAGCTGGCAATCGCACCACAAACAACAGTGTTTAAGTTCAATTTGATACTCTAAAGGGACTAAATTGATTCATGTAATGTGGATCAAGGCAAAGGATTAAAGTAATGAAGTCATGAAGTTCATTTGTGGTTCTGAACATTTAGGGTGTTTTTTTCTTTTTTGTCTTTTTGTCTCTCCAAAGATGTTTTCCTCTCCTCCTACAGCCTTGATCACAAGTACAAAGGCCAATTGTGAAAACTAGGCAATGATGTCACATAGCAACTTTTTGGAAAGCCTGTAGCTACTTTCCTTACTGAAACCAATTCATATCCATACTGAACTCACGGTACATGCCTGACAAGTTGATGATAATAAATCTGATAACCACATTCCCCACAACACATCATCTGAAGATGCAAAAAACTTAACAAATCATTTGCAGGAGTTAACAATAATCTCCCTTTTTCCTTGTTGTAACAAAGTCACATTTAATGACAGGTATCTCTGCAGTCACAGCTCCTAAATGTATCATTTCCAGTGACTGATTGCTGAGTGTGATCAATAATTGCCCCCAGCTCAGTAGCTTCTAACAGACTGAGTGCACCTGAATGAAAATGGAAGGCAGGGTTCAGCATCAATAGCTGATCTTGTTGTCCCTCCCTCCATCGTCCCACAGACATACACACACTCACTCACTTAAGCAGGCGACACCAAGCTGAGTCATTTGATATGGCAAACTTTCCTGAAGTGTATCAGGACTGCCAAGTAGACAATGTCAAATAGGGGAAATCTGTTGCTCTCATTCAATTATTTAACAGGGGTTTTTTTTGTTTACAGTCTTGTTGCTGAGGAATCTCTTTTTAATTTCACTTTGTGGTAGAAAATGAAAGCACATATTTGATTACATTTTTTTTATGAAACCAAGAAGCTTCTACTGAATTTACAATGACAAAACAGCTTTAGTTTATGAAAAACAAACTTGAGAAAGATAGTTATCACTGTTATGACCTGGGTCATAATGCCCTTACATCCTAACTACTATATGAATCAGCTTCAGAGAACAGTCTATACCATTTGTATTTGTATTATTTGTTTAAGCCTTTGTTATGTTTTGATTCCTTCTGTTTACTTGCGTCTTCGTGTCAAGTCTGTCTTTGTTCCCTGTGTATTGTGTTCTGTTTTGCGTCCTATTACTGTGATTATGTTCAGCTGTGGTCTCCACCTGTTGTCACTCTCCTCATTATCCCTCGTGTTTTTATTGTCTGCGTTTTGTCTTCGTCACGTCCTTGTCATCATTAGTTTCCCTCTGTGTGTGAGTCTTCTAGTGTCAAGTTTCTGAGTTAATGTCAAGTTCAAGAAATACAGTTGTGAAAATTAAGTTCATCATCTCTGGAGTTTGGGTCCAATCCTGCCTGCCACACAGCATGACACCATCTTGATTCTGTGTTCATCATTTTTGTTTTTTTGTTTTTTGATGTTCCTTCTGTTCAGCCTACTCTGTGCTTACAAGTTATTCTTTAGGTTAACTCCTGCTTTACTTTGTTTGGTGGTTTCTGTTAAGTTGTTCTTCCTCTCCTCTTATTGTCTTGATTCTTTTCATTTGTGTCTTGCTCTCTCCAGCTGTCCCCACTTCCCTGATTACCCCGTGGGCATAAATAGTTCTGTGTTCTCCACAGTCGTTGTCACAGCATCTGTCATTCCTCCAAGACTTTCTTCTCCATGCACACTGCATTGCCACCCATCCAAATCATTGAATTCAGGTGTTCCAATCATTTCTACTTCAGCCCCTAAAGTGCTTAGGCACGTAGAGGACACCAGATGCAGTGGTATATACTGTAGCATGCCGCCACTGGACACTGCAGTGGAGGCGTGTTCTCTGGAGTGGCAAATCAAGCTTCGCCATCTGGTAATCTGATGGATGAGTCTGGGTTTGGTGGTTGCCAAGTGCAAAGTTTGGTGGAGGAGAATAATGATGTGGGGAGTTCCAGTGAAAGGAACTCTTAATGCGTCAGTATAACAAGACATTTTGGACAATTTTATGCTCCCAACTTTGTGGGAATGGTTTGGGGGTGGCCCCTTCCTGTTCCAGCATGACTGCACACCAAGTCCATAAAAACATGGATGAGCAACCTGATAAAACACGATTGGGATGAATTACAGTGGAGACTATGAGCCAGGCGTTCTTATCCACCATCAGTGTCTGACCTCATGAATGCACTTCTGAAAGAATGGTCAAAAACTCCCGTAAACACACTCCTAACCTTTGTGGAAAGCCTTCCAAAGCCTTGCTTTTAAGATACAGTTCTGTCTGCCACTACCATAAATCTCAGAATGGAAAACTAGAGCTAAATAAAGGATTTTGCTTTCCTTGTAACTGCCAGGAGCGTTTCCTGAAGTACACAGTCAGTGCCGCAGCAGCTCCCGGAGGCTGAAATAAACGTAAAAACCTATATTCATTAATATGAATATAAGATACAAATAGATTAAACTGTATAATTTTTATTATTTCACCAATAAATATACAGCGTGTAATTAAATTAGAAATATAGTCGCTGTGTGTAATGAGAAAATGAGAAATAAATATTCAGTTGCCTGCATTGGCATCTGCTCAATACTAAATCAATGAGCTGCAGTGGACAGTGGACACGCTTGACCTGACCTCCCTGTTCCACTCAGAGCTTAATTCACAAAGGAGGATCCTTCAGAATTATAACATCATCCTACCATAATTCATCTGTAAGCATAGGCAAGTGTTTCTGACCATGGTGATGAATCAAGATTCTTTTTTTCTTGTATTTTTCCATACTCAAAAAATATGTCTCCATTGTCACTGCAGAACACTTGCATGCAGTTATTCTGAAGGCATTTGATGTAAGTGATTATATACTCTTAACATAAAAAATAATTTAATACCAACCATCTCCTTTCTGCTTTTACCTGGGGCAGGTACAAGCAGTTTCTTATACTTGTGTCATTTCTGTCTTTCTAGAGGAAATATGCTTTGAAAAACAATAATAACCTGATTTGGTAAATATTTGCTAAATGGAGATGTGGAGATGTAAAGTGTTTTGCATTCTTAAGGGGCAGGAAAAATGTAAGTGAAAGCAGCCCACTACATCTGCAGCCTCCATACTTGTTGATTGTTCAATCCCCATCTGTTTCCCAGTGTATTTGTAGAGGAGAATCATTTGAAACCAGCTGTCTTCGTGTTCCTGCTGACTTCCTTTAAATGAGAATACACATATTCAAAGTGACAACCTGGCTGCCTGTGTCTGAGAGAGGGGACGGGCTGTGGTTGGATTGAATTTGTAACCGGGAAATGAGACTGGCGTTCAAATAGCAGAGGCCCCTGATTGGATGACAGATGGAATTAAGCTTTGTTTTTTTTGGGGGGTTTTTTTCCATCCTTTCTGAAGCTGTTTCGTAGCTCCTCAGCTCAGCGCCTCAGAGAATCAGTTCACCCGGCCTCCAGCCACAGTTAAATGAAATAAAGCGATGAATGTATGGCATATAAAATGATGCTGAAATGTATCATTCAGAACAATTTAGCTTTATCCTTCACGTGTCCTCTACGGCATATAGTAAAAATAGAGTGACCTTGGAACGTGTCAGTCAGTTTAGTGTTTCTGAAGAGAATCTATCTATTGATCCTTTTCTACTTGATGAATGTTGTAAATCTATACATGGGTGTTGAAGGTCAATGATGACATTTGACTGAATGACTCTTTAATGTTTCACTTGCCTTCAGATTCATTTGGTCCGACTATAATGAGACAGATCATAACTGTTTCAGTGACCTGCACTGCAGACTGAGAGGAGTCACGAAACCAGGTTTCATATATAGTAGTTTATCACATTCTAACATGGCTTTGTGTGTTTAGATGATCTCTTAGAGAACCAGGATTTATGATAAATGTTATTCTTCATTAAATTGCCACAAAGGTATCTTTATGAGCTCACGTCATATTATGGTCTCGTGACTTGCAAACTGGCACATTGCTCAGAGTGATTCATGACAGATTCCCTGTTCATTCAAAAATGACATTGCCAGGAGACCACTGGAACAAATCTATTATTTCTACAACTGCCTGCTTCCAGTTTTGTATTTATTATTTATTTACTATGACAGCCTGAGACAACAGCATTACTATTCCCGTGGTAAAGCCACTGAGCTGTTAAGTGACTAGAGTCAATTTCCGAAATAAATTAGGTGATATCATGTTCTGTCCCTTAATAATGCAATTTGAATTAAATTACCCAAACTAAAGTAGATTGCCACCCAGAGGATGTTACAGCTTTTACTTTAGTTAAATGAAAATTGCTCTGCAAGGTAAAAAAGCAAAGCCTAGTGAGCTGTAAATAATCACGAGTGCACACTTATGAAATACACTGCTACTGCAGTGTTAAGGAAATTAATGTGATCAGGCTGCTCGCTACACTTCCAAGCAATACGTTACCAAGACAGAATATATTAAATGCACAATTTGCTGTATTATGTGCACTAATTAGAATTGATGGGGAGTTGTGTGTGTTATTTCCAAATTCTTTTTTTACATACAACTTCATTTGAACAGAAATTGTGTGTGTGTGTGTGTGTGTGTGTGTGTGTGTGTGTGTGTGTGTGTGTGTGTGTGTGTGTGTGTGTGCATTGTCTCAGCTTGAATCTGTAAAGCGCTGCACAGTTTGCACACTGTAACCACTGCGTTCCTAAATTTATTTGAATTTTAAATTTGAAAAGGTGAATCATATGATTGATTATACGATTATGATTAGTGTCAAAGCTGCTTGCTGTAGGGGGCTTCTGGCTTGCAAAGATAATAAACAACAAAGTTAGTTTGATCCTGATCCCTGTGCCTTTAATGCACTCAGACTCCACACTACAGCAATGCGTCCCCTTTAACAGAAATGTGATTAGGGACGCAACAACATTTTTATTAACTGCAATAAAGGGATTTGAGGGCAGGGGAGAATCTGAAAGGTGCCGTATGACTTACCTGTTCCGCCCCTTGATAGACGAGGTGTTTATGAGACGTGACTGCTTCTAACAGTATTTGATATAAAAACAATAAAGAATAGATTAACCAAATTCAGCACTTTCACTGCGCAGCTGAGCCACCCTTCCGCCGCGGTTATCAGAGTGTGGCAAAATGATTGCCTACCGTGTGATATCACTCACATTTATTTTGCAGCTATTTTTAAGGCATAAAGTCACTGGAGCTGTTACCCAGCTGTGTTCGTCCTCTGGCAGATCTGAGCAGTTTCTATTTAATCAGAAATATAATCAAAAAGCCTGTGATCACATGTTGTATACGTGGTGGTGGCAGTACTAAAAACAGGGGTAACAAAACAACATTACCTGGAATTACACCAGGTTTTATACTTGTGTCACAATGCCTTCACTCATATTTTGTCACAGTCCAGTACTGTTTTTCTTTTCATTTTTGGAGCCATTAAGTTTTTCTAAGTGCAGGTTAGGTTGGGAGCTGTTTCCCAATCTTTTGGGTGGAGCTTGGACTTCCCACTCTTCAGCCATCAGAGACCAGCTGCATCCCATCAACCTCATCACCTGCCAAGTACTTTAGAACCATCTCCAGCACTCATTCTCTGCCAGATTACCTACATCCTTAGTCTGGTAATCAGGCTCACCTGCAAACCTGTTGATTCCCTGCACTTTGTCTCCTTGCTTCCAGTGTAATTCTCTCTGGCTGAAGAGTGGAATACTTACTGTAGTTACCTTCCCAAATTTGTCAAGCTCATCCACCTCTCCTGAAAGCCTTCTCTGGAACACTCACCTCACCTACTCACCCTCCAATGTCCCCCACACCTACAGGTTAGGGCAACTGACTGTGAAACCTTTTCACCAGAATCACCTGGACTAGCTGCTCTCTCCTCTTTAGCTGAGAAAACCTTTTGTTAGAAAGTTTTCCTCGAGCCTTCCTTGTGTCAGCTCTCATCTCAGTTATTCCCTTGTGCAAAATAAAAGCTATAAGACTGTATGTGCTGTTAGGTTTTCCATTTGAGTCTGGCTGTGACAAATCCTCACCAAAGGTGGCCCTCCACCAGGACTATTTCATAGGAGCCACATAAAACTATCAAACAAAAACAAGGCAAATCAATAAGTTAAAAAATAGAATATTTGCAAGTTAAACAGATTAAAAAACAGCAGTCTTTGTCTAAAATGCAATGAAAGACCAAAGCAGGAACACTCATATAGGAAAACAAAAGTGGCTATCCAGAATCAAAACTACAGCCTTGATGCTGCAAGCCTACTCACCACTGTCAAGCATGAGACAGCGCAACACAGTCACCAAGGGGTAAAACAGTGCTGCTGTACAGAGACGATGTTGTCCCACCCCCTGCCCCTAAAGAGCCAATCAACCAGAAAACATGTGAGCCAATCATCCTGTTGCACCCACACAGCTGGAGTTTGTGTCAGACATGTCTGCTCTTTGTGTTATCATAGCATAGATGTAGGTCAGTGAACTTCTCAGCTTACTGTTTCCATGAAGCAAATTAATAACATGGTATTTGTCAAAATTCATAGTAGAGGTTGATGTCTCCCAACCCCACTCAGTGTTCAAATACTGTACATGCTGCTTGACTACATACAGTGTATATTTTACAGCTTTAGCTTGGATAATTAATTTAAAGGTTTAGGCTTCTCAGCAACATGTAAGCACATAAAGTGATGTATTTATTACTGAATAATGAATTGTGAACCAATAATATGATGCATAATTTAGACATGTGGCAGAAACTCAGTCCCTGCTGTGCCATCATAAAAAAAAACTAGCATTGCTAAAAAATCTTTAATATTGGAAGTTTGAGAGACATAATGTGGGCGCAAGAAGCTCATACTTAGGTGCTTCATTTCTGCATGTGGGAGGTTGGAAGGTGGACAGAAGAAAACAAGCAGTTGTTGTCCCTTGATGGTAATTATGCTCCTTGCATGATCAGTCACACTCTGCTGACATCCAAACAGTCACAAACCCTCCATAATAATGGATGCCGACTGAAGAAATTCTCTCCTTTGGGATCTAATTATTAATTATGGGCTGTCTGGGAAACTTGGCCGAGTTCAGATTTCACAGATTCCACTGACCTTGCAGGCTGATTGGCGGCAGCCTGGCAGCGGCTGTTTTGGTGTGTTAAGCGTGGCCGGTGTGTTTCGTGCCAGTTGTTGTGCTCAGAGTGGGCACCTGTCACGGACACTGACAGAGCACTTCACCTCTGCTGACACGCCGAAGAACCATTATTTACAGCTGCCTCGCTCTTACAGTCACATCCGAAAGCCTCTATTTTGTATCACATTCAATAAGTAAATAGTAACATATTGAGACTTGTACGCATTTAAATGTGCATTGATGGTAATGTGGACCCAATTACTCAAAGGTTCATTTGAAAGTGATCTCATCACAGATAATCTAATTATAATTAATTGTATCCGAGCGTCTCATTTTGATATCGTCTAGAAGACGACCCTGTCAGTCTGAAAATGAAAGCGGTAATTTGAAAAGTTTTAATGGTAATTGAAAATTTCTCACCTTATTAATTTGTTGCTGGACAGTAAAAATAGACTTGCGATAGCGATAACGATTTCATTATAGCCCACTGAAAGGTACCCTGTGGAACTTTTGACCATTAGTGGGTTCTTTAGGCCGTTTAGTGATCAGCGTGTTCTGTGAGTACACACGCTGTGCATACCAAACATCAGTGCTGCTTCAAAAGTAAAAAGCAACACAAGAAATACAAGAAGTGAAAATGTAAAATGGACTGGTATTTACATGCAACTTTTCTACTCTATATAAGCACTTAAAGCCCTTTTTTTTAACTACAAGCCTCATTCACACAGATCCATACAAGTGGCTTTTACTCTGTCTAAGAACCTTTGAAATAACATTCACCCACTCACACTTCAGTGGATGCAATAGAGGCAACTTTGACATGAAGACTAGATGAGCTTGGACTCAAACCACCAGGGTCAAGTGTTTCATTAAAAAGGTAATTTGCAGTTGATACAGTTAACATGCACCTATAAAGTGACTGCTGACTTTTTCCCCCTCCTCTGTCACTTGCGTATACAACTTAATGATGGAGCCAGATGTTAATTTGAAAGCACCACTGACTTGTATCGCAGAGCAGCGGCTACAGTGGTGATTACCATCTGTTAGGATTGTACCAGCGTGTTAATTTTTAGAAAAATTCATATGGTGTTTCCACAGCAAACGTGATTGATTCATATCAAAATTTGCCAACAAGTTTTGAGTCTGCATTTATTCTCTGTTGAAGTATTTCCTTGATTTGCCGTGAGTGTGTGTAAATAGTGCCGTCTCCTCTTGTCCTGTCGCGAAACAGCTGTCCGGAAGGCAGGATGTGGAACCAGATACAGGACCATTTTATCTTTAAACAACAACCTAAGCAACAAACTAAAGTCATAGACAATTAAACAAAAACTCACGAGCACAGGGGAATACAAAGTAACGGCATAAACAGAAGACTATGGAGCTCAAACAGAATTCTCTTCACAAAATTATATTTCTATGCAGTTGATAATCAATTAAATTTACAGGCTCCTACTGTACAAAAGTCTCGGGCCACCCCTCATTTCTTTATATTTTGCTTCCAAAAGGTCAGACTTTGTTTACCTTTTTAAAGTAGCCTTGAGCAATAGTTCTCCAGGCTTTCTGAAGGATTTTCAAAGTTTTTCTTTGGACTTTGGCTGCATCTCCTCTTGTTACTCCCTATCCATTTAACGCCAATACTGCATATAATTTTCTTTAGTCTGCTCTCTTCTGTGATTTCTCTTTTTTGTTGTCCATATTTTTTGTTGGTGGTCTGAATTTTTAGTCAAATTACTTTTGCCTCCGAAATTTGTGACCGTGCTGATATCTTGCCTGCAGCACTTGGTGTTAAAGGAGCAACGAAAACAAAGCTGCTTTAAATTCAGTATTGGACAGTATATTGTGTAATAGCATTTAGTGTCATAAAGGGCACACATCAGCCTGTAATTTGCCATCCACATCTTGCCTTCTTGTTCTTCTGTCTTTCATCATGCTTGTACACAGCATTGCACACTTTTTTACTAAATTTGCTTCATCCATCTAATAATGTGTGTCTGGCTTGAATGGGACTGGTGGCCTCACATCAGTAACTAAAGGCTGTGCTGCTTTATCTGCTGTGACTTTCAATGTAACATGACAGTTCACAATGGTGGAGCCGTATTGACTTCATCGCTTGTGATTCCCGTCACCATCCTCAGGTTTTCACAGTAATGTTAATGAAGAAAAACACCCCAGTTGCTTCACTGATTAGACACGACACCTCAGCATAAACCTGCGCTATAATGGCTCCCTTTCTGAAAAGCTCCATTGGTGGATGTGCTCACACTAATAATGGGTGCTGTCATGTTGTCCCCCAGCTCCCCACCACTCTCATCTTTGATCTCTCTTCAGTGTTTTCACTGGATACTCTAAATTGGTCCTTGATAGGATTCATCTTTGATCATGTCCTGTAGGCGTGGCAGCTCCACATCACTTCACATAAAGAGTCACTATAACAATTCTAATCAGTGTTACATATTTCATATATATCTACCTTTTGGCTGAATGTAATAATTGTTATAGAGGGGGAACATAATAGGTCGACTTGTCTCAGCGTTACATTGTGATCACCTCCCTCGATCATGCTGGGTTTGGGGTTCTGGGTCAGGGGAAGTCATACATATTCCTTCTGTGAGGATGATTGCTGATTGTGGAGGGTACTTGAGAAACGGAGGCATCTAAAGCACCACCTGAATTTTTTTTTCAGGTGGGGTAGAGTTGTCCACTTATAGCTGCTTTATCAGAACCATTTTTACATTACATCATCACGGAGTGGCTCACAAATGATAAAGGGTCACAGGAGGACAAAAGCACTTGCGAGTCATCCATCCAATAGTTGTTTTAAATAGCAATGAGCTGCTGGAACTCAGATCCTTTTGTCTTGGGGATGAGAACAAAGGACAGTGGATGTCACAACGTCAAATTTCATGAGAGACGGGGTCTTTGAGGTGTGCTATCTAGGCCCTGATAAAGAAGCACCATGAGACAGGCTTCGTGTATATATATATAGAGAGAGAGTTTTGAATGCAGATTTTTTAGTGGATCACTGAAGCTAACCAGTGAAGCATTTTAGTTGAAAAATTGTGTCTTTAAAGCACAGTGGAAGAGTGCAGGTTAGACGGTTACCTTTAGAAAGCTGTAAAGACAAATTGTTTCCTTTGTTGCTTTTGAAAATCAGCCAATGCTTCAACATAAATCAGAGTGGAAAGCATGAAATTTATGTTCTGAATTAAAGAGCAAGGGCCTGTGGACAAATGCATTCACTGAGCAGCAGAAGTAGCATGTGAATAAAAAGCACTGTATTCATTTATTAAACTATAACACAATATTATATTATTTTATTAGTTATCTTTTGTATGCTGTTTGGTATGTGGATACTACGTTTACTGATACTGTGTATCTACACATATCTGTGTGATGTCCTCTATATTATAATAATCCAATCAGTCATAATTTAAAAAAATTAAAAATATGAGTGTCAACATTTGTCAGTCATGATTAAACAACAACACAACCCAAGATTCGATCAACTTCAAGTTTTATTTTGAAACTTTGATCACAATGACAGTATTTCAAAACAACAAAACCAAAAAAATGACACATTTTAACAACAACAAGTTCTGCAAGGACTGGAGTGATGTGTTCGCTGCTCCCAGTGTTTGTGAGAACTCTTACTGCCGTGTTTTATGTATACGATGAGCTGGAAATCAGGGTGTGAAGAAGATGTTGAGTTATATTTTTCTGAAGTACTGGACTGACCTTTGCAATATTTCTAATCTGTAGAAAGCAAGAGTGCACTATACGTTTGACATGTTTGTGAAATTGAGACATTTATTAAAATTAATAATAATTCCGAGGTTTCTAGCAGATTGAATTCGGTTGTTATTAGTTGTCCAAGGTGGGGAGTGGCACTATTAGAAATATTATCACGTGCAATAACAAAGACTTCAGTTTTATTGGAGCTCACAAACTGGCTGAGAGTAAGTGAAAAGGAGGGACTCCACACAAGAGGCTTACTTAAATAAAAGGTCATTTATTAAATCTAGCCTAAACCTAAGAGACAAACATGACCAATGGGATGATGCAAGATGGAGTGGGAGAGAGCATAAGCAGTTCATGCCAGTCAGTTATCAGACAAAGGCCAGGCCAGAACTCTCTTGACAGTGGGAGAACCATCACCGCCCTCCTCCCTCTTAAAAATCAAGGTTCCACTTTGACATTGAAAATTACCTGAAATCAAATCAACAACACAAGGTAACACTGAAAACATCCCCATCTTATTAAAATGGGTATAATAACAACCTGGCCCATCAAACAAGCTTACACACAGCCCTCCTCACCAAATCCAATTCCCCTAATCAGCAGCATCGGGTGTTGGTGGGTTAATAGATAACTTAATAGGTAATAGATGACTGGCCACACTGTTTCTTACTAGAGATTGCTAATAGTATAAGTGGTATACCAAAAAGTGCAAGTAGTATCTGCCTCACTAGCAAATCTCCCAAAGATCTTGAGGATCCGTTCACTTCTGTGTGACTATAGCTGTAAGAAATTAGA
>VOQJ01047729.1:43575-54755 GCA_015052665.1 Apistogramma diplotaenia | reverse complement strand
TCTTTTTCTCTATTTTCCAATTTTCTAGTTCATACTGCCTGAAACATATTGACATCGTCGTGATGTTACAGTTTAGGTGCAGTTAGACTGCAGGTCAGAACATGTGAGGCTAAATGAAGCTTTAAGCCTTTGTCTCTCACTTTTTTCCAACAGAAAATATTGAAATAATGTGACTAATGATTGGTTATTGATGGAATACATCATGTTAAAACTGACAGTTTTTCAACAAAAAAAAACTTTAGTAGATGAGAATAAAAAGGATATTTTTATGTGTAAATGATCACTGTTCAGTATTCACATTTGTAAAATTTCATTTTTATCCAAATTCCTGTCATGATTTCACCCTGCTAACATGTTTTTCTGCTTTCATTCATAATTATTTAATGCAGGAACTCAAAATGCCCCACATCACTGATATTGAAGTGTCTCTGGATGAAGCTCAGGAGAGTCAGCTCCGTGCACAGGGCTTCAGCAAAATCGATGCTGATCTGAATAAAGGAGCCGGAGGAAACCAGATCTACATTTGGTACAAAAAAGGCAGCTGCCCAGCAGTCACCAGGATCCAGTTTTCATTCAGTGTTCGGATGGCTGACGGCCTGATCAAAGCAGGGTACCAAAAGATCGACAAAGACCTCAATGCTGGAGCATGTGGCGACTACATCTATTTGTGGCACTTCAAAGGGTCCTCAGCCTACGATATCCCGATTGTGGACCTTGATGTCACTGTAGAAGCTGCAGATGAAGCTGAGAAGTTCAAACACGGCTGGGAGAGGCTGACCTGTGACCTGAACCGGGAAGCTAGAGGAAACTGGATCCACCTGTGGGTGAAGAGAGAGACACCAACCTACATCTGTGACATCATTGCCAGCGCTGACTTTGATGGAGACTCTGACTGCTTCAATGATGGCTACATCCGTGTGGATGAAGATGCCAACAGAGGTGGAAAAGGGGCCCACATCTACGTCTGGTACCGTCAGAGCACTGACACCAACAATGCCATTCGAGATCTGCAAGTTTCCACCACTGACGCAGAATACCAAGCCTTTCAAAACCAGGGCTACACCCCAGTGAACCAGGACCTGAACGAGGGGACTGGAGGGAACCAGGTGTTCCTGTGGTACAAGAAAAACATCTGCAGCAAAAATCCCATCAAGGCCGTCACTGTGATCGCCAACCAGGCAGCTGTGGAGCCTTATGAGAAGGCGGGGATCGAGGTCATTGATAAAAACCTCAACACAGGCAACACGGGTGCTATCCTGAAGCTCTGTTTTTATCAGTGAGAGTCGTCATGGTAACAGAGCCGAAACCAAAGAATCAAAGATGTTCCCGTTTAACGAGTTTGGTCATGGTTTTTCTTTCCTTTCTGAAATGATGATTAGTCACTGTGATCTCAGTGGTTTGATACCACCAACAATTGTTGATCCTACAATCAATCCAGTCAATCAATCTGTTTGATCGACACTTTAGTCTGATGATTGTCTCTCTTTCAATAAAGTCTCTTTAGCATCTGAAATCTCTTCGTGTCATGTGTCAAAGCTTCATCTGATGGTTTGTAACAACTGTTCTTCCTCATTCTGAAGCTCGCTTTCCAATCCAGTCCAGCTTCATTTATAAAGCGTTTTAAAATCACATCCAGGGTCCAAAGTGCTGTACAGTAGAATAACCAGATACATGAAACAAAGCACCTAAGAGATACAAAATATTTTACACAGCTCAGCATTTCATTAGGTGTTAAACGCCAAAGAAAAGAGGTGTTTTTAAAAGCAATGAGTGAGTGGTGAGGCCTTTCTGACATGCAGTGATCATGCCACAAATTCGGTGCTGCCACAGCAGAAGCCCGGCCCCCTCCTGAGCTTAAGCCTAGAGAGAGAAGGCTGCTCTCTAAAGTCCATTTAGAGAGTTAAAAGATAATAAAATAACTTTAAAAAGGGTTCCAAAATGAGTGGAGTGAAGCTGAGAGAAAACTGTGAATCCTTTCTGCATAAATATCACCTACATCAGGATCTAAAGGTACATGAAGAGAACCAGTGAAACAAATGGTACATAAAAATTATTAGTTTATCAGGGAAAATTATCCAGTTTTACATGTCTTTAAGAGTCAAACGTATGAGTAGGTTTAGTGGCTGAATTAAAGGTAAAATTAGATTGAAACAGATGTGTGTTGAAGAATATATGTAAATAAAACACAACACCTCAGAAACCTGAGGCCAATCAAAACAAAGATCATGTTTTAGGGCTGTGGCCTATACACACTTCAAGTATGCAGTAAACAAACACACAGGATCCACATCACACACACAATACACAGTAAACTCATCCCATAAAAAGTAAAACATCAGGACTTTTCTGCTTCAAATGACCACTTCAAGCTCTTATACATCATCTCTATATCATCATATAGGCTTCCTTTTTCATTACTGTGCAGCCAGGGTTTAATACAATTAGTGTAGTTTAGGCTACAGACAATCAGCCACTGCCAGATGTCTGTGTTGACTTTAAATGCTCCACACTTACATAGTGAGGTAATTATTGAGATCACAAAGGTGCTGAACCAAAGAACACCAGGTACATACCACATGTTTACCTGCAGCCTGGTACACAGATGAATCGCTCTTCACAGAGGTGATGCTGGGAGCTCTGGACTCACTTTCATTGAGCTGCAGACTGAAAGCAGAGACGTTTCTGCTCGTGTATAACGTTGGCATCTACTCACTAAATCTGTCCACAGCCAGAACCACATCTGTGGGTTTACTGAGTCGTTTCCAGGCAGAGTAAAAGAAGAAGACCTCTGACAAAAACATTTTGAATTACAAGATGCAGGATTACCTTCGATGCTTCTCATCAAAGCTGAGTGGCATGTACATGGATCTCTCACTCTTCATAGAAAGGCAGCTGAGAGCTTCAGACTCCCTCACTCTCTCCTCACAAAAGGTCCAAAAACCACTGAGCATAACTTCATCCAGGCTAGAGGTGAGGAGATGGATGAAAAATGTGTAATAATCTGGAGTGACCCTTGACCCTAAGAGAACACTGGGTCTGAGTCATGCCAGCAACATGCCCCCATAACACAGCCCGGATCTCCTCAACCACAGCACTGGAATGTGTTTCCTTTGTCACCTGTCTGTGAGTGCACAATCCACTGCAGGCACGCTGTGGTGATAACTCCCCTCATCACGTTACCTGACTGGCAGCTCAGTGCTGAAGCTGGTTGGCTGTTGACACATGGAAGAGGAACATCTGGAAGAGGAAAAGGACTCAGCCGGGTCCTTCATCTTCTTCTCAGCCATTTCTTCTGCTGCAGCTGAAACAAAAATAACATTTCAACATGTTTTTAAATGTTAAAATCCAACTTAGCAGACTTTATTCCGTTTATGTAACCAGCTAAGACAGATTCTCGATCATTCCTGAACCCTGCAGAGGTTTTTCACTTCTGCTGCAGTGACTGCATGCAGCCTATAGGTGGAGGCAAAGCTTTCCTCAGGGATACGTAACAAACATTTAAAGATTTAATCGCTACAAAAAATCAGAAACAGTGGATGAATAAAATAAAGTGGTGTGTCGGTGCAGCGGTCTTTAAAATGTTTCGTTTGCACAGACAGTCGACGGCAGTCAGCGGTGTGATAACGTGGTCACATTCATGTACATAAAGGATTTTTTTTAATGTGAGTTTTAACTCTTAACTTTAATGTTTACAAGTCAAATGCTGACACCGCACTCACTCACTGAATTATTATAAAAATACTTCATACAGCAGTTTGCATTAGTTTGTTTTGTTCACTCACTGTAAACTCTACATGCTGCTGCCGTGGTGACGGTGCACCTACTAATAAAACACAAACTCAGCTTCACTGTCTGACTGGAGACAAAACAGGGAAATATGTCGGTACTTACTTTCACTGCGTGGATGTTTCGTTCTTCGGTGAAAATTGGATCAAATATCCTGAAAGTTTCCTGAAGAGGAGAGTCGATGGTTCAGAACAACGTGGGAACTTTTCTGTGAGAACCTTTAACTTTCAGTTTTGTTTTTCCTACTCTTATATATATATTTCCTTAAGTAAATAATGTTTACCTTCATCAAGTGCATGTACAGTGGCTTCATAGGGCTGCCTGACCACCAGAGGGCCCCCAAGCTCACCTATGCATTTTTCTTTTTTTTTCTTTTTACATGCCAATATCCTAAAAGAAAGAAAAAACTATTACAACACTCCAGAATTGTACAATTTTAATAATACTAATGAGTAAGCTACTTTCTTACTGACTTTGGGCAGGCATGGGCATCAGGTGACCTTGAGGGCGCGTCAGTTACAGCACTTTAGTGCCATGAAACAGTTTTAACATTTAGGTAAAGGATGTAATGACTGGTGCTGATTTGTGATGTATGTCTGGAGTTCTGGGATGTTTCTGGCTGAGGTATCAGGGGTACGGGGCCACACCTGTGGTTGCTGATAGTACGGTCTGTTTATTCATTTATAATAAGTTAGAACAAATAGTCAAAGCTGGATCGAACAACCAGCTGAAAGCTCTCAGATCCTTTTCCTTCACCAGCGACGGGGACATTTATCAAAATTACATCATTTGACATCAAAATACAGATTCAGACACTGAAATCTGAGCACTTATTTTACATACCAAAGATTTTCAACAAACATGGCTTTGACATTAGTGTAGTCGTATTCTCTCCCCTGTGCTTTTGTCTTACACGTGCAGAAAGTTCTGAAGAGTCCACGTTTATAGTTTTGTTTGAGTTTAATACAGAAGCTGAGAGTCTTTTTCTCTCCTCTTCGCAGTGCGTCCCAGTGTTATTGGCCTCCACCCGCCTGTGGAGGCGAACCGTCGCTGTCGTCCTCCCAGGACGAGGACGTGAACCCTGCAGGAGCGGAGATAGAGTGGGGGGCAGTGGTGTGGCCGAGCCCCTGGTACCTCCCAGTCGACGAAGGGGAAGTGGGCATTGATGTGGCTGCCACGGCGATGGGGTCCTGCGAGGTGAGGAGGCCAGTGTGCTCGGTGTGTTCGGGTTGAGCCGCTGCACCGAAATACATCTTGTTGGGACGACCCAGGAAGGTACGGCCTGAGGGGTGGTGGGGGGGGGTAAACAGGTAACAGCTGCAGTTTTCTTCTTCAAACTCAAACTTAAGATCATCCAAAACCAGACGTTTCATAAAGTGTCTATGAGAAAAACAGACTGACAGAAAATGTGGCCCTCTCCCTTAATGCTTATTAACTATCAATATAAATTAGAAAAATAAGCTGCATACAACATATTACATTATTAACTCCAAGTACACATTTCCTGCCACTGATCACCAAATGATCTCAGTGTTATTCCAAATCTGTGATGATCTTTGACTCAGACACTCACCCACATGGCGGACCTGCTCGCTGACATCAGCTCTGATGTCAGAGAAATCCCACATGGCCAAAAAGCTGTCAAAACACGAACCCTCCTCTGCTTCCTGATGCATGGAAAACAGACAGATTAGAGACAGACAGATAGATAGATAGATAGATAGATAGATAGATAGATAGATAGATAGATAGATAGATAGATAGATAGATAGGTTACCTGTACATAGGGCTTGTAGGTGAAGGTATAGTGGTGAGCGATGGCAGCCAGGAACATCTCTATGCAGATGATGAAGTCCTGTATCGGTTAAACATTCAGTTCATTTTCAGAGTAGAAACAGCTGTGAAACACTGGACAACAGTCACCCAAAATAATTTTTTACATCCTGGTGTCTTGTGATTGAACACATTTAATCTTCAACTGAGTTTTTTTTTAATGGTTTGGTTTTTGATGTTAAGAAGTTTTATATTTTTTATTTTGTGAGAGCTTCTTCCTCCTCTTTTTTAGTGATTAACTTTGCCTGTGTTTCTTAGGTTTATTCAAATGTGGCTCTTTGTCTATGTTACTGGCATTTAATCTTCATTTTGTTCATTTCCTTGTGTGTTGGTTTTACTTCCTGTTTTTGTGTTTTTACTTTCTTTAGGATTGTTTCCCAATTACTGGTTGCACCCGTGTGCTGTTTCCCCGTGTAATGATTTCATTTAGCTGCTCATCTTGACCATAATTCAGTACTTTCAATTTTTCATTTTCAACTTTGCTTATTTTAATGGTAACAGTAAATGGACTGGTGCTTATAAAACACTAACGGAGTACTCAAAGCACTTTGTACTGCAGCAACCATCAGCAAGTGCCACTCAAGTCCTCATTTCATTGTTTTGGTCCTTTATGTGAACATTGTGACAGTTTTTGTTTCTCTCACTTCTCTTTGTAGTTATTTAGTCTTTATCTGTGTGTAGAGGTAGAAAGTTACTAAAACGGCTACATGATCATGACATTGCTGACTATTCATTCCCTGCTGTCAAAGGGGGATTTCCCAACTGTCATCAAAACATGGAAACAAATGAATCAAAGGTCAGCTGACTGTGAGGCAGCACTTTGATCTGTACCTGAAGTCCAGTAGCCACGGCCTCCACACTGTCCCAGTCCCAGGTGTGTTTATCAGAGATCACACCGACCTTCACCAGCAGCGCTATTAGAACCGCCTGCCTGGAGAGAAAATGACTGCATCATTGCTGCTGCTCTTAAAAGAAAAAACTGAAACTACTCAAAACCTAAAGTCAATATAGTCATCCACACATCCTCACCAGAAGGAGACAAACACGACCAGTTTGACGCAGAGGAACTTCCCCACAGGCCTGATGGGCTTCAGCTCCTCCCTGAGAGCTCGATAGAGCAACACCAGACAGTACATGGCGAACTGCAGAGCGAGAACAACAGCACAGCTTCAAGCATTTTATCCACTGAACCAGAATGAACAGAACAAAAATGTCACCAGCATCACACTGGGTTTAATTACTGTTCAACATGTTAGAAAAGCTTCTACCCAGTGCTTTTAAATGTAAGCAGGTGTGCTACAACAAGCAGAGGCCCCGGGGATGTGAAAGTGCTGCTGTGTGATGCTGCTGAGTCTTTACCAGCTGTGATATGTTGTTGATTATGACCAGGTAGGACCAGGCGTTCCTGAAGCTGAAGTTGGCTTCGTCATAAACCCCACAGAGCTGACAGATGCTGCAGAGAAGAGCAGTCAGTCAGTTTCACGGCTCACGAGTCAGAGTCGCTTCTCAGTCTGCTGCTTTTCCACTGATGCTGCTGTTTACTGTCTGCTTCAGGTAAAATGTTGAGATATTAATGTTTATGAAACTATTTATTTGATCTTACACAAATGAAACCACACTTATAAATGTGTTTTTTTAAAAGAATAATGTTTGTTGACATGTCTGCAAAAAATGGTTATAGTTCCTTAAAAATATATAATAAAAGAAGAAGAAATCACCCAGAAGGTCAAATGTGAAGCAGTGAAATCAGGAAACTCACAGTGCTATCACCGTGGTTACTGGTCTGACCACAGTGTACTGCAGGACTCCCAGCTTACACCTGAACAGCAGCACCCTGTCAGAGAGAGAGACAACTTAACATCCCACCAATCATCGCGCACCACCGCGCCCCCTCCCTGCCACCGCCCTCCTCTTACTCGCCCATGGGCCACGGCGGGCAGCAGCACAGCGGGGGCAGGTGTGGCTGCTGCTGCTGCACCTCCAGCATCAGCACCAGGCTGGGGTACTGGTTACTGAGGAAGTTCAGCAGGAACACCAGGAAGTTGTAGATGACGTAGGCCTCGTAGCACTCCCTGCACGTGTCCACGTAGATGGCCAGGCTGGGGTAGCGCAGGGCCAGCCACTGACGGGCGTTCAGGGGAGGAGAAGGAAGCAAGCAGACGGCATTAGTCCTAACAGAGTTAAACTGTCACGAGACAGTAAAAGAAGAAAACAGTGAGGGGTCTGTGTCACCAGTGTGTGTGTGTGTGTGTGTGTGTGTGTGTGTGAGAGATAAAATGACTTACACTATCCAAACTGTAGATCGGGACCATCCATAGTATCCTGGTGACAAAAGATGGAAAGAGAGAGGCTCATCAAACGACATTTAGACTTTTATTTTGAAAGGCAGGTTCATAATGTTCCAAGTTTGTCTTAAAGCAACAACCAGAGGCCCACATGGGAGCTGAAGCAGGTTTCTCTTGCTGTAATCATCACTCCTGTTCACACTGGCCATCCTGAGTGTTCCCAGTGTAACAGATGGAGGAAAATATCCACAGTGCTTGTTAGCTGGCGGCTAATTTTAGACCTCGCCAGTTCAGATTTGATTAAATGAAGTGGCTGACATCCAAAGACGCAACCTTTATGTATAAGAGAGCCTCTTTGTGTCCAGGGAAACATTCAAAGTCAGCAGCTTATTTAATTTTCACAGCTGAAGCCTCGCAGCTCAGCTTATTTTTGTCCACACGTTAAAAACCACAGAAGTGCTACAGCAAACAAACCCCTAAATCCACTATCACATCCACCTGAGTGTACCTGATGATGGGCTTCTGCAGCTCGGGCTGGGTGTAGTGCACCATGTGCTGCAGGATCCCCCACAGGGAGATCGGGATGGTCAGGAACACGAAGATGCCGGCGATGAACCAGGCTTTGCTGTGAGTCCCGACCTGCACACAGAGACAGATCGCAGGCTTTGAGTTTGATCGGCATCAGAGTTCATGTCGTTCCTGGACCACTGCTGGCTCTGTTGTGTTGGTGCGAACTGTGAGTCTCATCAGCAGTCCTGGAGCTACCGGTGAGACTCACAGCGGTCCTGTAGGTGCTGCAGTAACAACATGAGCGGCAGGATATGAGCCCCATCTAAGGTGATATTTGCTCCACAGGTGAGCGCATGCAGGTGCAGGTGTGTCAGTACTTTGTCCTTCTGCAGCTCCCAGATGCAGAGCGGCAGCACGGCCACCAGCAGGAGAGCGTAGAGAACCAGAACCAGCGGGCGGATCCACCTCCTCCACTCTGCACAGGTACACGGCATGTCGGCGGCTTCACCCTGAGCGCGGACTACAGGCACGCATCCTGTAACACAGACCGCCGCACACAGGTCGGTAAGGCAGAGACAGAACCATGGTTCCACTGAAGAGTGGAGAACCCTGCATTTATTCAAGCCTGCAATATTCTGGCCTGTAAATAATAACTTTGTTCTCAGGAAACTGCACAAAAAAGCACAGATTTAATTTAGGGTGACATTTTACTGGATTACTAAAAGACATGAAATATGATCCATGTTTACTTAATAACTTAAAATTATATAAAAAGCCAGAATTAAGCCAGATAAACATATCTGTGAACAATATCTGTCGAAAACAGTCACTGTAATGTGAAAATACACATCTGAAACTGTGCAAACCTGCTTACAAACAGCAGCTGTGGATTTGGGGGCACTGTTAATTACACGAAAAACACAGTAATCCGTTACATCTGGTGGAACTTTTAGGAGCGAACTAACCTACATGAAACACATCAAACCTCCACTAACTGCACAAAAGGCAGGAATGTACTCAGTTACAAATAAAAAAATCTGACTTGTGTTGAAATAATTAAAAATGCAGTGCTAGCTTCTGTGGCATTAGAGCTGAAATGAACTGAATTCTGAGGGTAATATTATGGTAAACAATGCACTACGTGGTCCACACTATACCAAAACACGCAGCTAAATGCGTGTGCACCATAATTACAAACGTTATTTTTATCATATGGGTTTTAAGGATGAGCACTCTGTCCGTATCCATTAAACACACACATCTAATGCATATGAAAAGCGTGTGTTAGCCTTTAAACGTGTTAAAATGATCGCTTGCCTTCATCGCGTCTCTGTGGACATGAAGCGTCTTTAAGGCGTATTACAGCTTTAAAATGTCGTAAAGACCTTAAATGTCAGCCGTGTAATGAGGTCAGCACGCGGCGCATTGTTCACGTTTACCCACTAAACGGTTAAAACAGGTTAAACAGTAAAACGTTTGAACAGAACTGTTAATAGAAGCGCGATGTGGACCGTTAAAGCCGAAGACGTTTCCTCAGAGCGACCGTTGGCCTGTTTTCATCCTCGCTCCTGGATCTGTTACCAGGCAACGCATCCCTCTTCCGCCCGACACCGCACTGCAAACCGATCCGCTTTGATCGTGTCAGAGGCCCCCAGATTACTGTCAGACCACCGGATGGATCCGTATCGATCAGTCACGCACACACGCCCGTCCGCTCCGGGTTCCTGCGGCCGTCCGTGTTTGTCCTCCCGACCGTTTCCCGTGTTTACGCGCCCACGTCACCGGCTGGGACCTCACCCAGCTCCTCGCTGTCCGTCAGTCACGTGGTCAGCGGGACAAACAGGGCGTGAACTTTTAAATTCAATTTTTCTCCGCGGATTTTTCTCTTCTATGGAAGCTCGTTCACGCCAATAAAAATAATCGTCATAAAATTATTTTTAAAAATTACTGGATAGAGTGAAAAATAAAAAAAATCTAAATTATAATATAATATATGATAGATATAATAGATAGAGGAAAAAATCAAAGTTAAAAATCAAACTTATTAGATTTAATGTCAAAATTACTGATCAAATCATAGAAATAGATTATGACATAAAAATCTGATTTTAAATGAATGTTATCAAAAGTAAAAAATTTAAGTGAAAGTTTCAGAAGAAAATCTGAAATAAAAAGTTTTAGAAGTATGATAAAGTTTAATAAAATAACTTATAGAACAAAAAATATAAACTGTGAAATCAAAAGTTTCTCTCACTTTCACACCTATGGGTAATTTAGAATGAGCAGCCTAACCCCACTACCTGCATGTCTTGGACTGTGGGAGACAACAGGAGGACTTGGTGAAAACCCACTCAGACACGGCGAGAACATGCAAACTCCACACAGAAAGGCTGTGGGATTCAAACCCAGGACCTTCTTTCTGTGAGGCCTTTTAAAACAATTAGTTTCAGAATCAGTAAAAAATATATAATTTAAAAAAAGAATAAAAATGTAAAGTATATTAATTATATTCAGAAGACAAAAAGCCTAAATTGTCTTTTAAAAGTAAAAAGTACAACTAAAACCTGACAGCATGATGTGTGTTCCTGTGAAAACTGCATCTGCCAACCAAATGAGTGCATGCAGCTGAGGGGAGGCCACTGGAAAATTAATCAAAGCAGACATTTGGCACTCGCACACATAAAAACCAAATCTGAGCTTTATGGGCACTTTGATTAATTTTCCAGTGGCCTCCCCTCAGCTGCATGCACTCATTTGAGGGGAGGC
>VOQJ01047728.1:54561-69028 GCA_015052665.1 Apistogramma diplotaenia | reverse complement strand
TTCCAAGAAAGGAGGAATATCAGAGCTACAAACAAGCAGATACAGAACGGACCGCAGTAATATGCACGGAGTGCAAGAAGCCTGTCATATCGAAACGGGGAAAGTTCGGAAGCTAATGCTACACAACCAAAACAACGTAAGTCAGTGCAGGAGAATGGCATCGCCGAATCACTCGCCAGCTGCACCAGTATGATAAATCAAGCAAGTGTAAATTTATTACCCGAGCTGTCACAATTTCTAAACAATAGAAGGATAATTGTTATTTTTTATACTTTGAGACTGAATACTTTACTAAATAAAGTATTTGGAGTAAAATTAACCAGTATTTTTTTGTTTGGTTTTTTTAGTTTTTATATAGTATTGCTAAGTGACCTGGTAAGTTAATTTTATCAAATGAGTAACTATGATTTCAGGAGGGTGGGGTTGTTATATCGCAAAATTTATCGTTATCGTCAAAATGCTCTGAAATATCACGATATTATGTTTGAGCCATATTGCCCACCCCTATGCTGATGTTAGGCCTGAGCATCAGAAACAGCAGCGCTTACCAACAGAAAAGTTCAGGATATCCTCAGCAACTCACCTTAGAATTGCTGCCACTGGACAGAAGTGAGCTTCACTTACTCATTGACACGTACTCAGACTCCATTCACAAAGTTTTGCAGCTTCCTCCAGAGTAAATAGATGTGGACACATACTGACAACTGAGGAATGCAGCGGACAGCTTACACCAGGGATGGACAACTCCAGGCCTCGAGGGCTGGTGTCCTGCAGGTTTTAGATGTGTTCCAGATCCAACACACCTGAATCACCTCCTCAGTATGCAGTCAAGTTCTCCAGAGTCCTGCTAATGACTTCTATATGTGATTCAGGTGTGTTGGATCAGGAACACATCTAAAACCTGCAGGCGACTCAGGTCGCATTGGATAAGATCGGATACGTATCGGATTTAAGACCACATATCCAAGTGGCCTGGGTCGCATTTGAAAAAATCGGATCTGTGTTGTTCAGACTGCCATGAAAAGATCGGATACAGGTCACATATGGGCAAAAAAATCGGATTTGGGTCACTTCAGGCGGCAGTGTGAACGTAGCCTAAGGAGTTAAGTTGTCGCGTCAGGCGCTACATCATGCTCCGTTTATTTTACGCCTTAAAACTAACACTCGTCTTTTTCTGGCAGAGTTGAGTACGCTCCAAAACCATCTGCCAGCACACTCCCTGGTTCCCTCTGCTGTTTTACTGCTGTCCATCTACATTAAATTATACAGACTCAGTCATCGGTGCCTGCTCTTTGTGTCCGGTTCAAACCATATCATGACATCACAAAATAAAAATAACCACGATTGACATCAAAAGTCTAGAGATTTATGAAAAACAAGAATAATCTAAAAAAAATTTAAGAAAACTCCAACCTTGCATCTCAAATGATAGTTTCACATTCAAGGAAACACATAAACATAGCACAAAAAGTTAAAAAGAAAGTGTTTGGTTGATCATTTCTTTGTTGTAACAATTCTTCTTGGCAGTAATTTATACTATTGGAAAGTCCATTTATTTCCCCTTAAATGGCGCCACAGTTGTAAGGAAAATGCATTAGTGTTTTGAGCAGCAGAGTTTTGAGTAAATGGCTTGCACCCATGAAAACCTTGCCAAATTAGTAAGACTGAAAGTACTTTGTGTCTTCATGTCTGAAGTATGAAGCCAGAGCTAGGATGCAATTATTTAACTTTGCATAAAGACCGGAAGCACTGGTGCATGTTCAAAAACATTCATACCAACATTTTAAACACTCACTAATTTGCATGTGTTGTTTGTGTACAGTAATCTGTACAAAAGGGAAGCACAAAGTGTTCTTATCACAGTTCTTAAAACTGTGTATTTTGGGGATCTGGATAAATCAAACCAGATATTTACTTCCATTTCTAAGTTAAGATAATCACCTCTTGGCTTTAGTGCCACACTTAATACAGAGACACGAGTGCTTATTTTATCAGACTCTCAGGGAGAAAGTGAATTTATGCATTACCCAAAATGTCAGACTCTTCCTTAAATGTCAAAAATGTTGCAGATGCATCAACAGCAAGAAGCCTGTCTCAGAACATTTGCTCCTGGCTAGCTACTTCACATCATGATACATCAGCTTAGTACATTAAGCACACGAATAGAATATTTTGATTCATTTATTGAAGATTATTTCCCCCCAAGAAAGAAACCACTAGAGGCAAAGGGAGACAGATACTAAGTACAGTAAGACAGAAACAGGGGAAGAGGGGTTTCTTTATTTTAGAGAGAGACAGAGAGGCTTTCATCAGTTTATGAGCTACAATGTGGGTGGTGATATTGACTGGTATTTCATTACTCTTGAATAGGCTATTGATCAACCTGTTATGAAGTTTTGTGTATTTCTGTAAGACACTCTGTACACACATAGACATAACCAGGTCCACAAACATGTGGTGTTGACAACAGGCTGGCTGTCAATGCAATGATTGATTGGCAGGCATTTTGTTTTTCTCCATCCATCACCCAGACATGCAGAGATGCCCACACGCAAACACACAAAAAAACTGCACTAGCAAATTACTCCCACACCAACACTCTTTCTTTCCCAAATACACCTACACACACACACACACACACAAAACCTTCAATGTCTCTCATCTGCGGTCTCCCATCACAATGCTATCTCTGCTCATTATGTCCCCTTTGTGTCCCTGCCCTCCTGCCAAGAGCCACAGGGGCAGAGCTCCTATTGTTCAAGGCTCTGTCTATCAAGCTGCAGCGCAGGCTTTTCAAAATGAACATTACCATAACACTAAATCTGTTGGCATCTCAGGCACAAAATAAAGGAAATACCAAAGGTGAACTGAGCAAAGACCACAATACAGCTCCACATAATGGTGTCTTGACATTTCCAGAGTGACAGGTAATAGAAAGCTAATAGCTTTTTTTTATTTTTATTTATCAGTGTGTGTATATACCTGTGTTTATTTTTCTCTCCATACAGTGAAGTATGAGGATGCGTCTATGGCTAAACAGCTGTTTTATACAACTTTAAATTCTTAAATTTACTGTACAGCGTGAGCAGAATGGTTTCACGATGCAAGAGATGAGACCTGAGCAGTGACTAGCCAGTCATAGCTTATAGCAACAACAACAAATTCTGACAATTTTGTCAGGCTTTGTATTTCTCCACATGCTGAGGCAGTATGTGGAGCTTTAATAAGTGTGATATGCTCCATTTTCGAAGCTGGAGCCTTGCTTTTTTTTTTAGTTACTACAAAACTGAAAATGTGAGGTTAAAAATGTTTTTTTTGGATGAATTTATCTGCTGTAACATACTGTGAGCTGCAGTTATTTATATTTAACAAGCTGACTACTCACTGTTATAACAGGTACACAAACAGCTGCACTGTTTTTAAAAAAGAAAATATATACTTTGAGATAAGATAAACTTTATTTAACCCAGATTTTGGTAGGTCTTTGAAAGAGCTAATGGCTAACAAATGCAGTGTAAAATATTATCTTAACTGTGTGGAGGCCAGTATGATCAGAACTTAGGTTGCGGGTAATATTAAGAGGCTCTTTGGTTTTGGTGCTGTGTGTAGAGTTTGGGCATGTGTAGCTATGTTGGGCAAAAGATGTTGAATATGGAGCTGACAGGCAGGAGATGAAAAGGAAGACCACAGAGGAGGTTCATGGATGTAGTGAAGGAAGATGTGCAGAGGGCTGGTGTGACAGCAGAGGATGGTAGGGATTCATATGATTCATTCCAGCACCCTGTAAAGGGAACGGCCAAAGAAGATGATGGGCCTAAAAAATTATTGTTACTCATTGTGAAAATTTCTTGACATCACACATTTTTACATTTTTTTAATGATAATGTTAACTTCTTTGAGCCAAGAACATGACATGTGCTCCTCATGCATAGCAAGTGGGTTCTTAATTCTAACCTCCTTGTAGGCTCAGGCTTTTCTGTGTGGAGCTTTCATGGTCTTCCTTCTACAGTCTAAATAAGTAATATTTATTAGGTTCTACTTTGGCTGCAGGTGTGAATGGTTTGTGTCTCCCTGAATTAGCTCTATGATAGACTGGTGACCTTTCTGGGATGTACCCCAGTTCTTGCCAAATGTCAGCTGGGACAGGCTCCAGGCCCTCTGCACAAAGGAATTGGATAAGTGATCAGAGTGTTTGGATGGAAATTTAAGTCACTAAAAATAATGGTCATATTGCCTTTTTGTCCGCATAGGTGTCAGTCAGTCAGTATTTTAAAATATTCACCAGCCTGTCCCCCTTAGTGCAAATCTGATCCACAGCACCAGAGTAAATGCAGGGACTTTCTCTTCATCTCTACATTTGCAGAAGCTAACAAAAACACACCACAGCAGTGGTCACCCTGAAAACTCAGAGTCGCTTTCAGCTTCGGACAAGGGTGTTTGATTGTGCTTCACTCCGTCTCTGGCTTGACTCGCTCACTCTCGCTGTCTGACTCCCATCTGTCTGTCTTCACGGTGCCACTTCATTGTTAATTGGCTCCACTTACTCAGAGTGCTGTGAAAAGTCTGCTGGCTGTTAGTATTCAGCTCTAGCTTTAACTTTGGCCATAAAGATTGGATGAAGGGACCTTTACAGACCTGGCTTTAACATGTTGACCGTCTTTGATGAGATACACAGACAAAAAAGAGGGATATAGCCATGTGTGTGGAAACAAAAAATACACATACAAATGGATCACAATGGACAATAACCATCCTGGTATCCAATACAGGCGGCATGGTGACGTGGTGATTAGCACTGCTGCCTCACAGAGAATGACATCTGGAGGGCCTGGGTTCGATTCCACCTTGGCCTCCCTCTGTGTGGAGTTTGCATCTTCTCCCCGTGTCTGCGTGGGTTTCCTCCAGGTACTCCGGTTTCCTCCCACAGTCCAAAGACATGCACTTACTGGGGTTAGGTTAATTGGTCACTCTAAATTGCCCATAGGTGTGAATGGTTGTCTGTCTCTCTGCGTTGGCCCTGCGACAGGCTGGCGACCTGCTTCTCGCCCTACGTCAGCTGGGATAGGCTCCAGCCCCCCTGCGACCCTGAACGGGATAAGCAGTAGAGAATGGATGGATGGATGGATGGATGGTATCCAATGCAGTCATATGTGTATTGGCAAAAATCATTTCATTTTAACAGTTTAAAATGAAATCCATCCATCCATCCATCCATCCATCCATCCATCCATCCATCCATCCATCCATCCATCCATCCATCTATTCTATTTTGCTTATCTGTTTCAGGGTTGGGGGTGTGGCCTATCCCAGCTGCCATTGTGCGAAAGGCACAGTAAACCCTGGACAGGTTGCCAGTCTGGCTAGATTTATCCTTAACAGCTATTTTCCAAATTTCAGGACAATTATTATTTATACCGTGTAATTTTTACTCCCTAGAAGTATTTTTTTTTACTTAAAAAATGTTGTTGCAGAATTTTTAATGTCCATTTTTTGCATTTTTATGCCTTCATGATCATCTCTGACCTTGAATGGTATGCACACATATGCAGTTTGGACATATGCAAAAACATATGGAGGCAGAGGTCCATAAAAATAAACTCATGTACACAGATGCACAGGAACCCGGACATATACAGATGGACACCCACAAAGTTATTCCCTGTGTGCCAGCACATGCACAGAGGCTCAGAAGTACAAAGGCACTCACAAGGGCATAGCATAACAATCCTCTTAAGTCTCCCCCTGTTGCCCTGAGCTTTGATCAGTATCCTCCACAGCCGGCGACCACCACACACAGACAGTCTGCAAGTATCCCTCTCTCTCTCTCTTCAGGCAAAAATGATTGCATTTGAGGTCACACTCTCAAAATTTAAGACGCTGTGGGTGGATGAGAGTAAAATTATGCACTCCTGCTTGTTGGCCAAAGTCACCAGATACATACATTTCCATATTCATGCCAGTTATTTCCAGTTAAAAAGGTCATCTTCTCAGCAGCTATTTGCATAGCAGAGGGGTGCACAGGGAGGTGAGCCATAGATGAGTCACAGGAAACATGTCAGGGATGTGTTAAATTTTCACTGTCTTCAAATACAAGCTGCCAGTTTTCTGACATATTTCAGTAGCAAATTTTTGAAAACAGATGGTGGCTTGAAAATTCACATAACTGTGCCATGATAGCTTTAATATTTATATTATTTTATGTGACAAAGTGTAAACATGCATTTTTTTAGACCCCTCTACACCTCACACACACACACAAACACACACACACACACACAGATACAGAGCTGTTTGTTCAATAATTACATGAATTAACGTAATTAGCATTAGAAAATACTGTAAGTTTAAATTCAACTAATTAAAAGTATTAACTGACAAAAATTAGGGCAGCTTAATTTGAAAGATCTCACATTTACATAATTAATATCTGCATTATGCTACATTCACACTAGGGAAAACAATGGTTGGAGACTGCGGCACAACCAAAATGATTGCAACTCGTGATCTTGTTTTTAAAATGGTTACTTTTTGTAGATGATAACTATCTTCTATCCATCTTCAGTCAGAACCTTGTGTTCAACACTCGTATCCCCTGGTTTGCTACTTGCATGCTAGGGTTCACCATGGTGGACAAGTATACTCAACCCTGCCCACCACCCCTTACCTCGGGCAACTCCAGAGTGAAACGGGGCAAAGCCCTTCTCTAGGAAACTGGTTCCAGACCCTGAGCTGTGCACTAAAGCGAGCCTCAACATCACTGGTATCGCTCAACATCATCCACCAGCTTGGGCTCCTTCCCCACCAGAGAAGTGACATTCCATGAACCACAAGGTAGTTTTGGAAGCAGGGGTTCAGACCACCAAGGCTTTTACCCCTGACTGGTAGGCCTCGGGAAGGTTGGACCCATACAGCTTCTTCGGGATAAGCCAGGCAGGGACCCATGGGCCTAGGACTGGCCACCAAATGCTCATCCTCGAGCTCCTACCCCGACCTTGGCTCCAGGGTGTGACCCCAGTAACCCCGTCCAAGGCAGGGTAAACTGAACCCCTAACTTCTTTTTTTTTTGTCATCACAGGGGTTTTCAGAATCGCTCTTTGTCTGGCCCCTTACCCAGGACCAATATGCCTTAGGTGACCCTACCAGGGTCAAACTGGCCAAGAGAACATAGCTTCTGGATTCACTGGAACGCACAAACCACTCCACTGCAATAAAGTGGTGATTCATATAGGTGAAGAGCTGGGAGTACTTTTGTTTTTAAATAACTCAATCATTTAATTTATAACTAAGGCTTAACTTTTTTGCTGCTTTGACTGACAGGTACTGTAGATGCCCCTTGACAATCTTCTATCTAATAAGCTTCACCTTGGCTAATTTGAGCCACTGAACCAGACTTCTCAACTGTGTGGTGTTGTTAAAAATGATATTAAGTCTTTCAAATCCCAGCCCTCTCCTGTTTCTCCTATTTTCCGTAAATTCAACATCCATTTCCATTGTTCTGCAGATCATACCAAGCTCTATTTATCCATCAAACCCAACTGTTCCCTCCCACCTTCCTCCCTTATCTGCCTATCTGAAATCAAATCCTGGTTCACCTCAAGCTTTCTTAAATTAAACTGCGATAAAACTGAGTTCCTCCAAAATCCACCTTATCCAAAATTGGCAGTTTCTCGCTCACCATCGACAGCTTCTCAGTTTCCCCCTCGCCTCAGGTTAAGAGTCAGGGTGTCATCCTTGATAGCACTCTATCCTCTTACTCCCATATCAATAATATTACCGGGTTTGCATATTTCCACCTACGAAACGTAAATCGCCACTGACCCTCCCTCTCTTTGCATACCACTTCCATCCTTGTTTATAGTCTCTTTACCTTCTGCATTGACTATTGTAATTCCCTTCTAATTGGGCTTCCTCACAAATCCTTCCAGAAGCTTCAAATAGTTCAAAACTCAGCTGCTCGCATTATCACCAGAACCCCCTCATTTCACCACATCATCCCAGTTCTACAGCAGTTCTACTGGCTTCCAGTTAAGTTCACAATTCAGTTCAAAATCCTCCTGTTCACATTCAAGGCCATACACAACTGTGCTCCTCTTTATGTAGTCAAACTTTTTCACATCACCTTCTCATCTCACACCTTCCAGTCTTCCTCCTCTACCCATCTTAATGTTCCTCCTGCCCAACTCAGTACTATGGGAACAGAGCTTTCTCCCACTCTGCTCCCCAGCTACAGAACTCTCTCCCACTAGACATTCACAATATTGACTCTCTTCATATCTTTAAATCACATTAAAAAATGACCTGTTCAAGATTTCTTACTCGCTTTAGTTCTTTTGGTCATTTTTATTTTCTTGTTTGTGCTTTTCTGTGGTTTGTCTTGTTTTCACCCCTGTAAAGTGTCCTTGGGTGTCATGAAAGGCACTTATAAATAAAATGTATTATTATTATTATTATTATTATCCAGCACAACAGAAGGGGAGTGGGTATAAATGGAATAACCTTTTTCAAGTGGCAAGTAATTTTAAATGCAACATTTAAAACAGTACAACAAATATCAAACACTGTTTGTGCAGTTTGTGTTGAACCAAAATGTGTCTTCAAGCTAACTACAGTTGCTGTTTTTTTTTTTAGGGAGAAAGAAAAAATGTTAATTTGTGACACTCAATGTATAAGAGGTGAAAGATGCCAGATTATTGTCAACGGTAAAATACTTATATAATAATTAATGGATTACTCATTTGGTAATTTCCGGTTATCAAGTGCTAAGTGTCATTTGCTAACTGGAATTTTAAATCCTATATTTAATGTTCTAAATCATACTAGATTTTTAAGATCAGGTAATAGTTCTACATGTGATGTGTTACTGAAGGTACGTTTGTGTAAACATTACCTTTGAATGATTCTGTGTTATTCAAAGGTTGCATGTACATACAGTTCTAGGCAGTTTTGTACATTTTGCAGCATTTAGCTGATGTTTTCAGTGTTAGGTTGTATCAAGCACAGCAGACATCAATTTAAATGCAAGCTGATGATGCTGATTACATTTACTCACTAAATTATAATTAATAACCAAATTATTATTTATAATGTCAAGGAGTTTGATATCAGCTATGATAGCGCATGATTCTTCATGCACCTGCTTATCTTGTTAAATTCTTTGGCCTAGAGCCACAAAGACCTATGAATCTCAGAGCAGCAGAAGCACAGGTCAGCTGATCACAGTGCACACAAAGAAAAATCTACTGGAGGCGGCAATAAGTATAACTTAGTAATCCACTTAGTGACATTTTCATCCAAATATGATTATGCATTTCTCCCAAAATTCCAAGAGTCAGGTTGGAGGGCTTGTTGGGATAATAAATATTCTCATGTAGTCTTATATTTGCAGTAGTCCTTCTGCTCTCTTGACCAAGATTTTACACAAGCAGCACTGAAAACTACTTACTGCATGGGGTTCTCACAGCCAGGTTTGAAATGTACACCCCATTTCATCACTATAGTCATTATCCAAACTGAATACTCACCCTGCCAGCCAAAAACTCCACTCTGCGCTCAATTAGCCGGGCACCGCCAGCTAGTCCAGATGGCCTCGGCCTGGCTCAGCCACCATGTGGCCAGCTTGGACTCATTGAGACAGAAGGGATCATTTCACCAATCCTCTCTGCATCCATGCGTGGCAAACACAAATACACACATGCAAATACGGTTCAAACACAGACATATGAGAGGACAATGTGATGTAGACAAATGGCAACGGGGTCAGCTTTGTTTAGAATGACAACTAAAAGAACTTGCTAACAATAAACTTCTTTACAGTTTATATTGGATTATTGGATTATCTGTCCCTGTGATTAAACCCATATGAAAAAAGCTCATTGTTTATATTAGTGGTTTATGTAACTCATACTATGATTTAGCAATGAAAGCGCCTTGAGGCGACTGTTGTTGCGATTTGGTGCTACTGTATATAAATAAAAATGAACTGAAATAAATGATTTGTACATTTTCTCATAGCTATATGATTTAAGTTCTGGTGATTTTATGTGGTTTGTAAACCAAGTAAAAACATGATGGATGAGAAAAAGTAACACCTGGACATTTCTTTTACTCGTGCCTCTGTTTGTTTTCCTGCAGGTTCTGCAGGAAAGGCAAAGGCACCAGCAAAAATGGCAGCACTGCTGCTGTTGCTTTTCATAAGAAATCAGTATGGCTTTTGCTCGGTGTTTTGTTTAGTTGCTACACCACGTTACATATATGTTTCTTCTACTCATTCAACCTATTTATTTTTTAATAAATAGTTTATTAGTTTGGTTGTGTGTGTTTCCTTTCTCTATCACGGTCCCACAACCTGGCTAGCAACAGGGAGCCATTTTGGTATTTGTTATAAAATAATGAGCATCTTTGTCCGGTGTTTAATTTACCTGATTGATAAACAGAGACATGAACTCTCATTGTACAGAAGGTGTCTAATACCATATTTACTTATACTGTGATTAAAGGTTATGTAGTTATAGCTCACACCATCTTGTGATCTGCTCATGTACAGTTTTTTCTGGTCACAGCAAACTTTATGATATAGTAATGTATACAGTATAGATAAAAATGTGCAAGAGATTGATGGTTAAAACTATAATGAACTATACTAAAACTGGAGTTTTTGGAGTTTTTTAGCTATATCACAGCAAATATTTTCACAGTTCGGAGATGCACTTTGTTGTGACTCGCAGCCATAAAGATATTCCTCGTGGGGTTTGTGGTGCAGCAGAAACGCAGCAGCAGGTGCTCAAGACTGATCAGCAAAAATTTCAAATATTTGGATTCAGCAAAAGGCAGCAGGACTGGAGAGGGCAACAAAGATGAGTGTCTGCGGGCAACACTGAAGAGCGGTAAAGGTTTCTTGGGAGGATTGGCTGCATTTCAGCAAACTGAGCTGGGAATTTGGACTGAATTAGTAGTCTCCTCAATCCTGAGAAATACAGGTAGATTCCTATCCATCATGCAGTACCGTTAGGGGAACATCTGGCTGGCCTCATATTCATTATGGCTGTCACAGAAAACATATAACCAAAGTCATAAAGAATTATCTTCAGTCACAAGAAGAATAATGAGTCCTGCAACAGATGGTACGCTCCTCATAGAGCCCAGATTTTAGAGTCAGGCTGGACTACAGAGACACAAGTAACTGTTACAGCATATTTCCAAATAAACACTAAGTTCTTCAAGACTGCAACAATCAAAAAGCACTTTCAAAAGCAGGACAAGTGGAGTTATAGGCTGTTTTATAGAAATCAGCATATTAACATATGTATATATGTTTAAAGGGCTTTTTTGTTGCATTTTTTACAGCATTAGCTGATAAATATAACCATCATGAGATTATCACAAATGATTCATTAGCATTCTTTCTACCTAAAACTTATTCAAAGCTTGTTATTATTATAGCTACTTTTTAATATTTGATTCAGGACGAAAACAGGGACAAAGAAGAGAGCTGTGAATAGTCGTGAAATCTGCAGATATGTTTTTCTTTCTTTAGTACATGGAGCAATTTCTCAGCCATATTGAAAGAAGACACCATTTTCCAGTCCGAGCACCGTACAATGACGTATCATTAAGCCAAATTGAAATGGCCAAACACAATCACAAAAGAATCACACAGGTCTTGAATATATAGCCGTAGACATAATTCCCTCTGCTTGTACTGCATGTTCCAGCAGTAAAACATATGAACTGATTCAAAATGCCAGGCGCTGAATGGGACCATAAGGAGATTCTTCTATGCTTTGTGCGTGCATGTGTGTGCGTGTCTTAATAGTTGCAAATCTAATTAGGATTCATGCAGTTAATGGGCTGCAGCCTGATGGTGGGTGATTGCCTGGGTCTAATGTGTAGCAGACTCTGAGGGAACTCTGAACTCGTGTCTATACACACTTCACTTTTTTTTTCCCCTCTCACATCTTTGTCTTAGTTCCTTTTTCTAACCTCACACTTTTGTTTTTCTTTGTTTTCACTCTACAAATCCCCCTAAAACACTCATACCATGGTTTCACCTCCTTCTAACAAACTCACACTTGCTAATAAAAGCCAAAGTGAGGTAATTTACAAAGTAACAAAGCCTTGTCTGCACCACTCTTACAATGAATGCATTCAAAGAGAAAGACATACACATAGCTCCTGAGCTACTGAGTCCCTGCACTAAACTTAACAGCCTAAAACATTTCTTTTAAACTGTTGAACTTGTTTTAATGATTTAAAGGAAAGAAATGCATTTATTTGCCACCACAGATCATTAATATTAGAAACGTACATAAACTTACATATTACACACAATATAAGCATTGCTTAGTAGTAAACGACTGTTAATCCTCAGACACAGATTAGTGCAAAGGGCTGTGGATGACAGCTTGTCATTGCAGGTTTGAGAGACCTTCAGTGTGTTGAGTTGACCAGTTGTGACAGAATGACCTGATTATCAGTCCACCTCTGTCCATAAATGCTAGTGGGCTGCATTTGTGAGTTAACACTGCTGCCACAAATTGAAGTCGTGCACATTGTAGGAAAAAAAAAATACAGAAACTTTTGCAGTTGGCTGTCAGGATGTGAGATTAAAGATTAAAATTTGCTTATGAATAAATAAAAAAAAGAAAATAACAAAATGTGGGTTGAGGGAGAGCCAACATGATGCAGTAGAATGTACAAGAGCACTTTCTGATTGGGGAATGACCTCTGAGAAGTGCAGTGGAAACTCGTGACCAAGATAACCGTGGATAAGAGAGGATTTAATGGATTACCAGAGTAAATAATGCAGCAGGGAAGTTGCAGTGAGGAAGACAAATAGCTTGTTAGCAAAAAGCAGAGAAGGGGTTGTAACATCTGTGTTTACTAGAGATACATGAAAGTATTCAAGGACAGTCTGAAGCAGTGGAGGGAAATTGATTTCTGAATCTCTAAGAAAAAGAATCAGGACACTACTCTCTTAGAAATTAGAGTAACACGTCAATGTAAGTGGGAAAACTATAGATTAAAAAGAAAACAAAGCACACACACACACACACACACGCTCCCCTTTAATTTGTCTCATTTGCTTCCTTTCTCACAATCGCCACCAGTGGACCTTTGCCTCACACACGCATGCACATGCACGCACATTCTTTCCATGTGACCCTGTCTGCTGTGCCAGGTTGTTGCTGCTCTAATTAAAGGGAAATTTCCATTGGGGTATGGTAACTGGGTTCATAACGCCATCTGAGTGACAACAGAACTCAGATGGTGTTTCAGCACCATCGGTATGCAATGCAAAATGGCACTGCTACCCCCAGCAGTAACAAACATCAGAACTTTTTATAATCAGTTTCTTATGTGTCAAGTTTTTCTGCACGACTTCATTCATTCATTCATCAACATGTTTCTTCTTTACCAGCTTTAACACATCAGTAAAGGCTTCACGGGAACTTACACAATTATTCCCATAATACTCCAATAAGGAAAGAAAATACGTCACTGCATACTGTAAGAGCAGCTGACCAATATGCAGAAACCGTGATGAAATTATTTCAATAGGGACCAAAATCTTTGAAGAATATTTCCAGCACCTTTTTGACTCTACAGCATGAAGAAATAAGGACATTGTGAAGGCAAAAAGGGCATTACTAGCACGGTGTACCTAATAAAGTGACAGGTGACTGCATATTAAGTCTCTCTCTGCCTACTGGAAAATGATCAAAATATTGAGGTGAAATACAGAAAGTATGTGGTGTTAATAGTAACCTGTCAATTTCACATCAGAGTGATGGTTATGACTGATTTGTGACCTGGCTGACTATGACTATGGACTGACTTGTTAAGTCACATGTGACAAAATAGCAAAGGCACTAAAGAGTAGCACACCGAGGCTGGAATAAACTGCAAGCTGTTTTGACACGGAGAAGAAATACATTTGTCTAAATCAAAACAAGAACAACCTAAACTGTACATTCACTCAGCTAATGCGCCCGGTGTAACTTTGGACAGCGGCAGCAAACCAGCATTTATGTAGTGCTTTTATCCAGAGCACTTCTCCTGATTTGCCATTTCACACACACACACACACACACACGCATGCATGCACACCCACAAACAGTGCTGTAGTGCAGTCCAGGGTTAAATGCTTTGCTTGAGGACACTTTGACATCTGGGCAAGAGGAGTTGAGGGTGAACCACCAGGGTTGCAATTAACTGATGACCCGCTGTATCTGCTCCTATAGCAGCTGTTATGATAATATCTTTATACATGCGAGGGAAAACACCATTAAACAGCACATTTAGTGTTTTAAATAAGTGCTCATGTCAGTTCAGTCCCTTTAACAAAATCGGCGACTATGTTAGCTGAACAGGAAATATTGGGAGCACGGCTTTTTTTTGGGGGGGGGGGGGGAAAATTGGGGGGGGGGTCAATTAGAAAGTGGGGGGGGGCCCCAAGCACAAAGGTTTA
>VOQJ01047728.1:7735-23731 GCA_015052665.1 Apistogramma diplotaenia | reverse complement strand
CTGTGTATGCCCCCCCCCCCCCCCCCCCCCCCCCCCCACACACACACACACTTGACTTGTGTCCTTCAAACCCAAGGTTTTCTGTTGATGGAGGTCCTCCAAAGAACAGGAAATGCTGCTCTTGAAAAAAGTCTCCATCTAGTTACTAAGCAGTCATGTGTTAAGTTTGAATGTCACCCTGAGAGCAGAGAAACACTATTAGAGAGACAGACGAAAGCTCTGAGTTTACTGGCTCAGATTAATATCTGATGGCTTTAATAAAACTATGCATGCCCTTCACTGGTTCAGTTTTACACGCCTGTGTATATTGGGTCACAGTAACCTCATCTTAAATTATTTGCTATTATACATGCCTATAATTAGGAAAATATTAATCATACTGATATCCAATGTTTTGGTCTAGGTGTAGAGGAAATTACAAATTTTTGAATATTGCATTCTTCTTCTTCTTTTTTGGTTGCAGTCACCAGAATCTTTCTCCAAGCTTTCTGTTCAGTAATCGATCTGCGACTTCCTGGAGTCACGCCCCAGATGATATCCAGTAAGTGACACCATGTGGCATCCACGCACGTGAAAACAGGCTTTTTTCAGTACAAATTAAACAAAGAAGCTTTAGCTGAATTTGTTCCGATTTAGTAGAGCAGCTTATCGCTTTCCCGATTTCCCAGTCTATCTGCTATAAAAGATAGCTTTAGCATGCAGCTTCATATTGAATGGACTGTTATGGGAGTGGCAGTAATTTTTTATCTACCTCTAAGCATATGCCCAAAAATGCTGACCTGCTCCATTAATCATAAGGTGACAGCAGAGCAACAAAAAGAAATAAAATACATAATCCAGGCACTATTGTGTTTTCTTCAAAACCTTTTAGCCAAGCAAATGTGCTTGGCTCTAGTGTTCAGCCTTTACCTCATGTGAATTACTTAATTTATGATGTGACATCTTCAGACATTATGCTCATAGATGTGACTTGAAGCTCTCCACTGGCTGCAGCCCACACGGATCTGTGTCCATGGAGGGAAATAAGTGATTTTCTGCACAGGGCTTAAGTGCTTTTTTATGATCATTGTAAATATTTCACTCAAGAAGATGGATGAATTGCTGAGGTGAAATATGTTCATTGTAATTGTAATTGGCTTCGGTGTTAAAGTGAAATCACGGTGAGCTGGTGAATGTGATGGCATTTTTCCCCCCATGCTAGTACAGGTCAATGAGGATTTGATGAATCTACGCTGGCATTCACACTTTTGATTTATTATTCACTGAATTCTGCATTAGTGACTTGGATTCAGACCAACAGCACTGCTTTACCTCTAATTACACACAGAATAGATACATATGACACTGTCATAATCTGGCAGTTAGAATGTGTATCTGGTAATCAGATCAAGAAAAACCCCCAAAATGCATTAGTTCCTATTATTACTATGTAAAAATAAAAGCCGAAAGCCGAAATAACTTTTCCTCCCAATGCTACTGCATCTTCAACCTGAAGACATGTTTGTGAAAGTCAAAATTATTGTTGGTTGGTATTTATTTTCATTATCCATTCAATACATTAGCAATTAGAAATGTTACAGCAGTTTTCACTGTTGATAGCAGAGTTCCTGCTCTAAAATCAAATCACCTGCCTTCACACAAGGGACTCACTGTATTCGTGTTATCTGCTATAAATGTCTCCGATTTTATCTCAGTGCTGCTACATATTGAAGGCATTCATCTGAAACATCAACAAGAGCTGCTACAGGTAATGAAATATACAGTGCCAAGATATTCATTTCTGCCTACAATAATTTATATAAAGTCAAAGTGATTTTGAATGTGGCCCTCAAAGGATTGGTGATTTACACTGTGTGTAAGTAATGCTTTTCAGCAGCTGATATGTGAGTTAATTTTCCCATGACCCAGTCTAGAGTTTATGCCACAGCTGGTTTATATTTACAATATTGCTAATTAGCAAAATCATTTTTTAAGGCAAATGCTATAATCAAAATGATATTTTTAATTGACTAAATTGTAAAGCACATTACTTATTTAGTAAGATGCCAAATTACAGTTATTTACTTGTAATCCAAAACAGAAAAAAAATAGTTTTAGTCGTTGAATGTTATACGTCTCAGAGAAGTCCAGCGTGTCGACTCAAATTTGGGAATTGAATTCACTTTGTTATTTTTGTAACAGATATAAAATCATTTTTGCCCATGTTTTTGACAGATTTCTTAAACACTTCTGTTTTCTTATTTTTATGACAGGTGTCCAAATACATTTGTTAAGAACTGTATGTATACACATAAGCACAAGGAGGGAAGAGCACACGGCTTACAAACATACAACAGCAAGAGCTGCGTACAGAGGCATCAGTGATTACAGATCTGACACTGATTAAGTAAAAGACAGTGTACTAAGGAGAAGCCAGGGAGGCTGCGGGTTGCAAAATGGCTTGCAGATATACAAGAACAACTTAAAAAGTTCATCCCACGTGATATTTGCTGATTGGCTGGTACTGGCAGTCAGCTCATGTGGACTGGCACTGGCATCCAATTATACAACCCTACCGAGAACGGCTGATTAGAAAGATCGGGGGAGCTTGACTTCATAACCAGCCTGAATTATTTTAAAGATAAGCGTAATGTATATTTTTGTCTTTACTAAATCCCAATTAAGAGTCAACTCATAGCAAACCCGATGTCCAATAAAACAAAACAAGACTTGAGATGAGTGTGAGAACTACTTTAACAAAACAGTTTGATTTTACTTTTCACAAGAAGCATCTGTGCGTGTGACAAAAAAGAGCTATTTTTGGAGACTTGCAATAAGACCAGAAAGTGTCTTAAAGTAAGTGGATATCCACCTTTAGTCAGAGCCCTGAACATGTAGGACTGATCTGACAGTGTCAACAACTTTTTTGGGCTGCTCATAATTTTCAAACAACTAAAGAGCAGCAGCTGTTGTGAGCAAGAAGATTCAAGCTGCAAGATACTATTCAACTGAAAGATTCCACTGCCGTGTGCAGCATTAAGTCCAGTGACTCACAGAATGAAGAAAAAGGTCAATTATTGATATTTGTTATTAAGCCTGTGTGATAAATAGATGCAGTTCTAAGTAAATACCATTGCTCGCACTTGTAGCATCGTGCGCCATTATTAGCTGCAGCTCAGATGTTTCACATATATTTACAGTCATGTAATCATTTCTTGATTTTCAAATGAACTGAGTGGAATGAAACCAGATTCTTCAATCAGCTGGAATTAAATTCTTTAATGCGACATCTTCTTTCCCCGTCTGTTATGTGTTACAGATATCTCTGAACTGTTCTGGCTGTTGGCTTTATGTGAAAAAGATCACATCTCACCTGGAAGTGGATGCATAGATGGAAATGTGGATGAATGCGATTGGTGGGATGATTTTAGCAGATGTGACCAGGAGCAACCCTCCAACCTAATAAAAGCAGGAAGAATGCAAGTAAAGACCAGAGACAATAGAAAACCCACATTAGCGCTTTGATCCATTCAGACTTTTTTATTTTCAGATTTTTCCATCATAAAAGCCCAGAGGACTTTTTAAAAATCCAGTTGAAAGCACTAAAGGCTTATTTATTGAAAAATAATCTTGTGCCCTTTATCTTTGTCCTCTTTTCTCCTCTTTCGTTTTCTGACCAGAGATGATTGCATTGAGTGATGTTGCCTTAGACTTGGGTTTCAGTCTGATAAATTATTCTGTCCATCATAGGAGGAGGGGAGAAAAAGCTTGGGAGATAACTTGGTTGTCCATCATCCTTTGTCCATGTGCAGAGAGGAGATTGGATATTGACCTGAGCTTGCCTTCTCCTAGCCAAGATATTTGAAGACTTTGTCATGGAATGACAGCATAGTCCCAATACTCTGCAGTCACATGCTTTTAAAGGGTATATTTTCCAACTGAAACTCCTTGTTTGTGGGATACAATTCCAAAAAAAAAATGAAATGTTGTGTATAATATTACGAGTCAGCATCTTCTTTGTGACGTTTTTACGTCTTTGTGAATGTTAGCCTGGTCTCTGCCCATCTGCCTCCTCCTTTTAGATGACGCCTGGAATCACTGTAATGCTGTTTTTAAAAGGCTGTGGGTACTTTGAACATGTAACACGTGTGAACCATTCGCAGAGCAGCTCCTGCACCACTTAAACCTTTCCAATTAATGCAAGTGGCTACACGAGGTGTCAGAATAATGTGCCAGTGGTGTGTACAGTATGCTCTGCAGAGATCCCCTCTGCATTTGTAAAAATAGGCAATAATAGATTATAATTATAAGGTTATAATGTATAAGTTATAAGGCTGGTGTGCACAGAAGAGAGTCATATTTTTTTAAAATAAAACTACTGCTTAACACTCATTTTGCCAGGACCAGCTGGCATTTGCTTACTTATATCTTAATGGGCCTTGTGTAGTCTATGGATGCCAATTACCCACATCACAGAAACTGTGAAAAACAAAAAGTTTCACAGCACTGTGCTAAAAAAAATAACACTAAAGGCAACACAATACTACTATTGAAAGTGCAGTGTTACTTTGCCTGTGAGTCACTTAGCTCTGCAGTGCAGGTGAGCTGCAGGTGTAGCCAGTAAAAGATGCAAGATGCAGAGCATCTGCTTCTTGAATGGTCCGCATGTGATGTGTTCAGTGTACCAAAGTGTCCCCAGTCTGTTACAGTAGAACAGTATAACAACCCAGGTTCTCTTTCAGTGTAAACCCTTCAAATCCATGCATGCTCCTTCATCATGATCCTACATTTATTTTTGGAGAGAGGCTGGCTTTCTGCACCCACAGACAATATGTCACAGCTCTTCCCACCCCCCACCCCCCACCCCAAAAATCTTTGTCCATTTCTTTTCTGTCTCCTTCACATGTTCTGTCATTATAGACAGTCCCTGCACAGCGCCACCTGCCCGTGGCGGAAGTCCCTGCAGGGGCAAAGACGTCTGTACTTAGGGGAGTGTCCTGCACAGCTGAATAGTAGGGGATCCCTCTGAAGGCCACACTCCCGCCGCATCACCGAAAAGGCGGGCAGAATGTGGTTAACTTCGGAGTCTACCACTTCACACTGTACGTCCAGCCTGAGGAGCGAGAAGAGCAACAGAAATCTAAAATAAGGGATCGCTGGAATCCATGAAGAAAATATAAATAACAAAAGCCACTGTTTTATTACATCTGAGACATGTAACAAGAAAGTGGAACTGGCATAACCTCAAAATAAATGAGAGGCAGAAACAAGGAATGGAAAAGAGTTCACCGCTTTAATCACGAAAGTGGGAGAAATTGAAGAAAGCGAAGCAGCTATGGGGAAGGTGGAAAAACTATGAAGCAGGTATGAGATGTCAGCTTGAAAAGACAACGCGAGTCAGAAAACAGACCTGAGTTACAAGGAGAAGAAAAGAGAGAAACAAAGGAGAGCGGCACTGTAAACCAAGACAGATAGAAAAAAGCGGAACAGAAAAAAAAAATACTCAGAGGATGAAGGAAGAGCAGAGGAAAGGAGTTAAAGCTGAGAGCAGTCTGGAGGGAAATGTTCGGAGGAGAGACTCAAACGGCAGCAGGATTTCTGTCTCGGAGCTTGCAAGAAGGAGATGTCTGAAAGTGAAGTTTCTGTTCAGCAGCCACGGCCTGGTACAGCAAACTACATAAACAGCAGTCATACTGAGGTCAGAGCTGGCCTAAACTCTACTTAGTGTCAATCTGCAGTTTGTGTAGAATGTTTTTAAGTCTTAATCGCTTACAAAATCCTGTTCTTATGTAAAAACTCTTTTCATCTTGGCCGTTTCAGTAGCTTCACACCCTGCAATTAGAACCACGGTGACAACATGTTTGGTTGGCAATCCTTCAGAAACAGATACTATTACAAGGGAACCTTTTAGTTCCATAGTCTTTGTTTAAATTTGAGTGACACACATAATTGTATTCCTAAAGATAAAACACAAACAACTGCTTGTTTGTTTCAAGTTCTCCCTGACAGACTGCGTTTCAACCACAGATGGGAACTCCTCAGGTAAAGCTGACAATGTATGATGAGTTGTTTACTCACTAAGTTTTAGGAGCGGAGGGTTTGATAAGGAAAGCTTGATTGTTGGAACTAAACACTTAATTAAAGCTCGGCTAGCAGGCAGTTTGTTTACATGCAGCTTCATTACATTACTCTCAGCTGACCTACCCGCGCAGCGCCTCCTTGTTGTTGATGAAGTGAAAGTGAGCGGGCTCACAGATGAAACCAGCTGACTGGCAGGCCTCCACACAAGACTGGCCCTCTTGAGATACAAGCAGCCTGAGGGAGCTGAGAGGAGGCCAGGCAGTGGGAGCTGTCAAATTGGATGCCCAGCCAAGAGCCGTAGTGTTGGCCAGGGGCGCAAACAGAGGTCCCATCATCCTGCTGCCACCAGTAGACCCCTTTCTCGAGAGGTTGGCTGGAATGAAGGGAGGCTCTGGGGCACAGAAATCCTGTAGGTAAAGTAGAAATCAAGCAATTGTGATGTTGTAAAATATTACTAGCACTTATTCTCTTCACAGGCCTTTCAGTAAAGTGGCACTTATTTATATGGCTATATCCCACACTGTAAGAACTTTCATACAGGTTCCTCTAAAACTGTGTCTACAGCAAGAAGCACAGAATCTGCAGCTTGTCAGGAGAACCGTAGCAACAGCTTCAGTCCTTTATTTGTGTGGTCTATACAAGATGCCTTAAATATTGAGCGTTAGGTCAGTCAGTCCTCTGCCGTAGGGAATCCAAGCATGTGCGTTTGTCAAGTACAACACACAGTCACTGTAGTTATCTGCAGTTATGCTGGTAAAATGAAAGTGAATATATCTGAAGAGAATACATGTCAATGCAGAATTACGCTTCTCAGAAGACACATAAATATTTCAGACCGGTGCAGAGAAGGATGTTAAAAGATATGAACCCCGCCCAAATGTAGTAAACAGACAAAATACAAATCACTCAAATTAATGTCGTTATTAATTTTGAAAAACACGTGCACATAGAGCAATCTGTACAGACGGAGTACAGTTATGGCTGGGGAGATGCTCCATAACAAAACATAGACATTTTTGATTAAGATAAGTTTAACAGTAAATACAGTGATCAAAACATGCCGAGTTACTGAAATCAGGATATAAACTAAAAATAACATGGAAAACTCAAACAACACCAATATTTCCATCTGCACCTTTGTGTTTTCCTTCTATCTATGATATTTCAATACAATAAGTATGTTAAAACCTGTAACGTGAAAGTTTTTGACAAAATTATGACACAAATTTATCCAGCTGCTGCAGATCAAAGATCAATATCACCAAAGGTTTTGCTTTTTACATAATAATAAGTGAAACAGTAGAGACTGTCTCGGGGTGGGATACCACCAGCTGTGAGGGCCACCGAAGCCTGTAACAAGGTGATGTTCTCGCAAATGAGTATTCATGAAGTGCTCAGACCACATCCATCTCTGAACTACGCACATTAAAAAAATTTTGTGACTGCAGCTTGCACAGCTTTACAGCCGTCACGCTGACTAAATCTGGTCTGGCAGAAAGACCGAAACACCTGCTAAACAAAACCCAAAAAACTGTGGAAGTTCCTGTTGGAGCAGAGCGCTCCCGGATCACATCTGGCTGTGGTGACACGCACAAACGCACGGGAAAACTCACAAGGTGAAAGCAATACCAGCCCGGCTACCGAAAACCAGCTGCGTGAAGTGGTTTCTTTATAAATTCTAATCTGAACAGGAATGTAATTAATGTTCTCCTGTTAGTCTTTCAGCAGCTTTCTGGGTCCAAACAAGCTGCAAGTCAGGGAGCTAATAAAACTCATCGAGACGCTTTCTGTAGTTTGTCCAACATCTTGTGGGGGTTTATTAAAAAAAAAAAGTTCTTTTATCCTACTCCTCCATCATCATTATACCCACACTTGTGTTCTTTTCCCCTTACACATCCCTCCTCATTAGTGTCAGAAGACCTTCTGCTTTAAAGCCGGAGGGCAGGTATGTGGCTCGTAATGAGAGTTAGCGTGTCGATTAATTGCATGCCCGCGTACATGGGATGGAAACTCAGAAACACGCACTCGCATGCACAAGCTGAGATAGCCGAGATGTTCTAGTGGAGTAAGGGGTCTGAAATCTTAAAAAAAAAGGAGTGATCTGGCTAAAGACAAAAGAAAAGGAGAAACGCTGCACATCTGTGGAATCTGTATACATTTGTAGCGCCGTGGAGCGCACCTCACCTGATGCTGTATGTAGGCATGTACTCTTTCTAGCATCCCCTCGCAGGTGTACTCATAAGGCAGATAAGGCTCAACCTGAAAATCAAACAAAAATACACGCAGTCATCACCACATTATTATTGCCACATTTTACCAGCACTAAAGTGTACTTTTTTCCCCCCTTCTGCATCATTGTTCTCAGTAATTGCAATGAATTGTCTCCTCTCCCTGGTAATTTGAGCAGACAAATGTTTCTATTGTCAGGTTTCTGCGAGGCCTAATCACAGTATGTCACTGCTTGGAAAATCATTAGGCTTTATTTGCATACCAATAGATCATCTCCTCCTTTGATGTGCTGGTTTTATAACTAAAGCACACTTTTGATTGCTCTAATTAGAGAAGAGCTGGAATCACCATATATCTTTTGTGTCTCTCGCTAATACCAACGTGTTCGATTCTTGCTAACCGACTGTCTGACACGGATGAATATTAAAGTTGCAACTGCAATTCTGGGATTAATAAAAAATGAATTTAGCAGATTTAATAAACTGTTAGACTGCTGATCCACCATCAGCCACAGTGTACAAAGACACATGTTCATTCTTAAATGAATCTGTTACAAACAAAAACACCTTTCTGTATTTTTCACAGCAAAGACGAAGCTTTGGAGAGATCGAAGCGACTTTTCTTAATGGCCTAATGCAAAGACCTGCCTGTGTAAATGATACATGAGTCACCAAATTGCATTTCCAATGTGAAATCAAAGCAGTCTAATGTTCAACCATCTGTGAAATCAGGCTTGGCCCATTTCAAGTGAAAACCACTGAGAAGCAAACATGCAAGGACGATGCAATTTAAAAAAAAAAAGGCTACACACTGCAAATCTGATCAAAGCCTTATGTTAACCTACTTTATAAGCAGGAGCAGAAAGCAAATATTTGAAGAAGAGGGACAGGCACGCAAGCTTCCTGCAAAAACAATCAATGGACGAGTCCTTTTCCTATCAGTTTTTCTCATTCGCCTTTGCTTAACCAGGCAGGGTGACTTAGGGCACATATATATATACAGATGCAGCCTTCAGTGGAGCTTTTGAAAAGCTGTTGTCAACTGTGTGGCAAATGTTTCAGGTTAGGGGTGTGAAGGCATCCAGCAACAGAGGTTGTGTACTGATACTGTATGTCTGATCTGTGCAGGTTCAATGTCTCAGTTGTGTTTGTGTGCTTGTGTGCGCACATGTGTATGTTTTATGTTGCGTTTGCTTGGGGCATTGTGCCTCCACTGAAGGGTGAAGTGGTCCATCAGCGCGTTCTCCGCGGTCTGTCGGTGCAGATGGAGAAGGCTGAACTGTAGCTTGTCTGACAACACAGACAAAAAGAGGAGAACAGCCCCCCCCCCCCACACACACACACAGACTCAACACTACATATATCAGCTTTTGCCTAATCTCCGTACATACCATCTCTAATCTTCTAAGGGCAGTCTGTTACAGAACATGTGAAGGATCGTGCCGACAGCTGCCTCCATGTTTCTTGGTTCCCTATAGACTGATGTCTTGTTAATGTGCTACCGTGATTTATATTCAGTATGTAAAATATGTAATATGGCTTGTGCGATGGCATGTCTTTACAATGTAAAATGCCACAAGCATTATTCTTAGGCTTAAAATGTATGACTTCATAAGGTTTGAATATAATTTAAAAACTACATACCGGATGCAGTACCAAAATGCCATTTATAAATTCAAGATGCCACCTTTTGCGATGCCACGGTGACTGAAAATTCCTCTAGAAAATTAAAGCACAACTTCATCACTGAAAGTGTCAAGTTCATGGAAGAGACACATCTGCAAGTTTATTTTACACAGACAAACTTTTTAACTTTGGTAAACATTAGTAGAAGTCTATGGAGGACCAAAACTGACATAATTAGAAATAAAAACAGAAATATATATACCTTATATAAATACTGTTTTTCCTTTTCCTTATACATGCATTTTCATCAAGAAATGTATATAATTTTTTTTTTGTTTTCCTTGCATGCGCGTGTTCGTCAAGAAATGTATATATTTAGTTTTGTCTTTTCCTTATACAAGCCCTTGTTCTTTTGTCATTTCCTCATCTCTTTTTTTTTTTGAAAAACAGTATTTATACAAGGTATATATATTTTCTGTTTTTATTTCTGATTATGTCAGTTTTGGTCCTCCATATATCCTGTCTGTATTTTAGGGTCGAAATTATGCTTGCTTGGCATACTGGATTTCTGCTTTATAGAGCATTTGTGCAGATGTTTGGTCAGTGCAGACCCCAAACTCACTCTCCATCTTTCTGATTCTCAGCTCACGTGTTTAATTTTTTTTCCACATTGTAACACATGTGCACGCTTTCTAAAAAAGATTCAGTGCACCTGGCTGACTCTTTAATTAACCCTCCTCCCTCTCTCGTGGAAGTTCCTGACGTGCTTAATCTATATCAGCCCACATTCACTGAATGGGAAGGTTCAGCACTGTGCAGACCGGCAAATTCCCCCTGGAGGATTTGACCATAGCAAAGCTATTGTGCTGTTTCATCAAAATTTAAAAACACTTATTCGGCTCACGGCAACAAGAGCACGTCTGGCACTTACATTTTATCACAACTTCTTGATGGCAATGGCAAACAAAAGAATATATACCAAAAAAGCAAACCATGCCATTTGTTACTCTAACCTCACTATGACAAAGACAAAAAAGTGATTGCTTGTTGAAAGCTCTACAAAAAAGTTATGAAATGTTATATCACATGAACTAAACTGATTGGTCACATGGCCATGGCCACAACGACGCAAAGAAAATATGTGCATAAGTATATGTCGCACCTTAGTCCTCATGATTTCCTGGATAGCAGCGTCAAACTCCAGAGAGTTGTTGTAGTCCACTGTCATGACATGAGGTCGACCAATGTACTGCTCTGCATATGGGTGCTGGGAGAAAACCTGTGGAAGACACACCAAGATACTGTTTGTATCAAATGTATACTGTCAATGATCATTTTCCATGAAGAAACATAAGAATATTTATACTGTGGCCACTGTTTTCCCAGCATGTTTTCAAGTGCCAACAATGCAGTATGGATCTAATGTTTGAGCCACTACTACAATGAATCTGCTGGTAGCATGAGTGATTGTGAAAGAAAATAAACACAATGACTATACCTCTCTCGATGTAGGCTTGCCGCGGAAAAACTCGTGATTTAGTGAACTGTGGGGTGGGTTGAACTTGGGCTGGAGGAAAATGCAACCATTGGCTATAGCCTCAAGAGGGGCCGGGCCCTCGTAGGGGAACCCAAAACCAATGAAGAGCTAGGAGGGAAAAAAAAATACCCAAACAGGAAGTCATTTTATGGTTACGGTCATTTAGCAGCAGCACAGTTTTGTTTAAGCCCATTAGAAAGGCAGATTTTAAGCTCAAGAAGAGAAGACTGTATTCATTCCAAATAGTGGGGATATTAAACAGTGGTGAGAATAAGCAGAAGAAGTATAAATACAAAGGGAAATCATGCCTTGGCCTTGCGTAATAGTTGCTGCAGCTCGTGCTGGGGCAGTAGGCCATGGTTCTTTACAAAGGCTGGGACCTCTGGAGGTCTTTGGGTCTCATAGTAGACTGTGCCGTGGACTTCCATGTATCTATGGAGAATCTGGAGGAACCCCTCTTTACCCTGCTGGAAGAAGATGGTTTGGTGAGACTGAGGAAGTGTAATCAGAACACCATGAAGAATAAAATGAATAACAGTGATCTATGTTTTTCCTAATTTTCTGTCATAGCATATGGATTGTTACAGTGGGGGACGGTCATAGGGAAAGAAGGAAAAGAATATGGCCTCTTTTGCTTCTCTTCTGTTGGGGAAAAATGTGCAATCGAGTCATTATTTATTGAATGGAGCAGACAGGGCAGTTACTAACTATGAACAATGCACCAAATACATACATCAATATTAACATGTAGATAAAAACTGTCTTCTGTTTAATCACCAAAGAGTTCTGCATGTCGCTCATCCTGTTACCTGCTGAGAAGCATCCTTCACCTTTAATTAATATCGACCTTGATATGGGGAATATGGCTGAATTTTGGTGCGCAAAATGAAAAATTCATGAAATAATTCACGAAATAAACAAGCCTTACTAAAAATAAAACGTCAGTACGTTCGGCTGTGAAATATCTGTCAGGCAGATATTTCTTTTATACAATTATAGTGCAGAGGCTTGGCTTTAAGCAGGACTGAGCATTGATTGTACTTACTGACTTACACGTGTACATACAGAACGTCTCTCCTTTTTTAAACTAATAATATATAAATTACATACTTTGGGTGAGAAAGCCAGAGGGGGTGTCAAGGTTCAGCTGGATGACTGGGAGAAAAAAACCCACAACTAGTATCAGTTAACAACCAAAATTTAATCATGTGAACGGTGCATAACCCCGACCAGAGTATTGACTGGCTGGCATTAAGCAGCTTACTGTATCCCTCTGCTGTTGTGTCGCCCACCCCGCAGAGCCGTAATTGGAGGCTGTAGAAATCGATAGCTTCCTCTGTGAGGATTTTCCCAGCCAATTAGGAGATTAGCTCGAGTGCTAAGTGCAGCAGACAACGGCAATGAATTAGCAGGAGAAACACAACCGTGGAAGAGTGCAGATTCCATAACTCGCACTTTCACTTGTATGCGTGTACGAGCTAACTATCTCAGCAGGCACTGGATTAGGAATGCTAATAAATATAATCTGCTGTGCTGGTTTTTTTCTTGTCCCTTACATAATTTGGTTTAACAAAGATTAGAGAGAGAAAAAATAAATTTGTATAAATGTTGATTTCTGTGTGCGTGACATGCCAGAGGGATATAAACTGCTAAGCCTCCCAACCTTAGTTACTCTCATGTACAGCACTGATAAAAATAAATAAAATCATCCTGTAGTTAGGTAACAGTATATGTTATACTGTATATATGGTGATGGAAATGTAAAATCAACCTTTGATTGTTAAACTCTTTTAGTTCCTTAGCTTAAACATTTCCTTAGTATCTTTGATCTTTTCATGTAAAAGAACAAGTTTGCAGGACTATTTTATGTTTTCTCATGTAATGTTAGCTGTAGTTTCCAAACTTTATGACAGCTACACAGAGGGTGAATATTCAAATGCGTCAGCTTTAATTGCACTGGGATTTAAAGTAGCAGCAACACAGTTTCACTTTGTTCAGCATGCTGTTGTTCTAAAACACTCCGAGGTTTGGGCTGTCGAGCTTTTCCACTGAGTACAATATGTTTTACAACAATTTTTCGAGAGCCAAAATTAGCATCCCCTTCCTCTTCAATATCACTGTGAATAATGAATACACCTGGCTAACCACTAGAGGAATGACACGCTGCACGACCTGCCAAGAGTCACTCCCGGAGAAGGCATTTTCTCTCGTACTGTATGCACCCTAACCACTCTGCCATGAGTTGTTTCTGAGTGTATGTAATCCTAGACATGTAAACACTGCAAAATGACTCTCTATTTTTGTATATCTGTAGGATGTGAGATGATTTTAAAAGGAGTAATTGGCAAAAGTAACCTTTTCTTACCTGAAGCTAATGAACATCCAGCCAGTGACAGTCCCCGACAAGGGAGGAAAAAAAAGAAGCAAAGAGAAGAAAGTCAATTCATACAGAATTGTAGCCAAACAACGCTGCAATAATTAATAGAAACAATTATATTAGATTATATCTTCCTCATCAAACTGTCCATTCATAACTCCTTTAAGTTCATCTCTCTCGGGCAACAACTATTAGCTAGTCTAGGGGCGTGTGGACAGACAGTAGGAAAAAATGGCAGCAAACAATGTTTTAAAAATCATTTTCTTTGCCTCTGCTACACTGAGCAGATGAACAAGTAAACAGCTTTTGAGAAGAAAACTGCCTGTACAGATGTGTATACAGAGCCACATGAAGCAAACTGTAATGGTGCAAACAGCTTGGTGCCTAGGGATTAACACTTCAGCCCATGGTTTGTAATATTATATACAAAAATGTGTCTGCATACATCAAGGCTGATCGACAACTGGGCTGTAGTGAAATCTTTCCACATATAATACAGTGCAGTTTCGGGCACTCGAGATAGGCATGTAACATCACCTGAGAACTGCGTGTTTTGTTTCTGCAAGGTGACTAAGACCCCAAAATACACAAGCGGCGTATAAACTCTGCACAATTATTTAATAAAAAGAATGCAGTGAGTCTGAGATTGCAAAGAGACATCCGGATCAACAGAGGCAGCTTTTCTCAACAGAAAAAAAGTGGAACGTTCTGAGAACAAACAAATGGAGATTACACCTGATTTCAGTGAGCTTTTTCCTGTTTACTGCACATTGTTTGGCGTTAATCTATAATAAAAATGAACAATCATCATTTTACTCTTGTTGCATAAACTATGAGGTTTATGAGATTATTTAAGAATTTTTATACAGGTGAAAACAGGTGCCACTGAGCATGACATGTAGAACAGTGCCTACAAGAATGTGTACATAAACATTTACATCTATAACATATGTACAAATAAAATCTAATAATATTATTATATTACTATATTATATAAACTTATTCTCCAAGGGATAACTTGTCATCAAATGCAGAATGTGAATGAACTGCTGTCTGTACCTTCCACATGCTGGCTTCTTTCCCATACACTACAGCCATGTTGTTGACTTTGTTCTGTTGAATGCTCCTCTTCTCTGTCTCATTGAGCTCCTCCGAAACAAAGCCCATGAATGAGTTGTCTGGCGTGTGAGCTGAATATGTGCATGCGCGCGCGCGTGTGTGTGAGAGAGAGATTACAGTACAGAAATGTAGGATATTAGTAGATGGAGAGAAAAACACAAAGAGAAAAAGAGACAGAAAGGAGGAAAAGTTTTAGTCGAAGTGAGAGAATGAGACACAAGTCAGAAACAAAGCACTTCATCCTTGTGTGGCTCAGTATAATGGTTTAGTCAGTGTGCTCATGGCCTCTCTAAGCATTATAAATAGTGATTGTCATAAAGCCAGCTGCTGTTGACTTTAATTGTCTGAGCTGATTAATATGGGAATTTATGCGCTAATTTCTTTAAGTACTCGCTGTGAGTCCAAGTATTTCTGATGATCTACATCCATGGTTTCAAAGCTATTCCAAAGTATAATTTTTTTAGCACCGGACATCCTTATGCACTGAAGAACTGTAATCATTCATCAGTGCTGCTGCTCTCTCACAACTGTTGCTAGAGGTTGAGTCTGGCATTAAAGCTTTGGACAGTGTGAAACGTGTGTGTGTCTACAGTGGGCCACATATTGATAATATAACCATCCCGCTGCCAAGTGTCAGCTACAGCTAAATGGGTGTGACACTGCAGAGAGTTTAATACGGAAGAAAAATGGAGTTAATTGTCGATGTTGCAGTCAGGAAGTGAGGAGACAGACGGCAAGAAGAGCTTTGAAAAAAGCAGATCAGACATATTGTGTAGCATATAACAGAAGCGGAGGAACGGGAGCTGGAGCACCGAAACAACTTGAAGGGATGCTAGAAGCTGCTGTTACTGAAAATAGCTGTGTTAAACACAGTGTTCCAAATTAAAGCGAACAAGCAGTCAGACCTGTCAAAAAAGTGAAAACACTGAAATGGAGTCATTTTATTATATTTAGAATGAATGTCAACCGATGACAGGTCTTTGAGTGTGTGTGTGTGTGTGTGTGTGTGTGTGTGTGTGTGTGTGTGTATGCGCATGTATGCACAAGCT
>VOQJ01047725.1:81263-100240 GCA_015052665.1 Apistogramma diplotaenia | reverse complement strand
GAATACCAAAAAAAAAAACTCAACCCCCCCCCCCCCACCCCTCAAACCCCCCCCCCCCCAAAAAAAAGGTAGTTAGTCCCAACCAAAAATTACACTGGTGACACTACAATCATCAAATAACAGAAATAACAAGTCAGAAGTGACGTCTAATTAACTGTAGCAATATAATTCAAATAAATAAAAAAAAATTAGAGAAAATCAAGCCCACACATTTTAGGCTTTTATTTATTTATTTTAATTGCGAATGGAGGAGAAGAAATACCCAAAAAGAAAAAGATTATTTTTGTCACACATACTTGTCAGTTTTTTCAGATGCCTTCTCACAGAAAACCCAGTTTCAAAAAATTATTTCAAAAAGCCACAATGTCAATAAGAAGAGGTTCATGCATCCAACTGGGAAACAAGGTATCTGGGGAATCCAAAATGCATGATGACTCAAATGTCCATATAACTGGGCCCAGTGCCTGAGGAGCCCTGGATGGGCTCTTTGCATGCCTCAGGCAGATCTGTTCAGGCTTAACAAGGTCACGAAGGGCAAGTAAACTGATGTAATACTGCATTTGTTCCATTTTCTTTCACATTTTAAATACCATGTCACATGAACACGCATTTTAGTCAAATTAATCATGCAGTGTCCTAATCCAATCTGAAGAGCAATGAAACAAGAGTCTGAAGAAAAGACGGACTAAATATTAATAAGCATTAAATCATATTTGACAGCCAATACTGGACCGAAGAAAGTGATCTTATTAGAGGCAACAATTATGGGATTTATAGGATTAGAGCTCTAGTCAACCAGAGCTGTTACAGTAAAAGTGACCAACTACGCTCAATGCCACAGGACCCATCTGCTCATCTAGGCGAGGGTCTGCTGTTCCTTGTATCTGTGAAGGGTGAATCTGGTGCCATATTGCTTAAAGCTACAGATTCATTAACCTTCTGAACCTCCCTCGAGGCTCCCTATTAATACCTGCATCTGTTCATAGGGGGAAAGGATGTGACAGACACACTGGACGATACACTCAACCGGGTCATGGTGAGTTCACTGGAAAGGTAGCAGCATGAATGCTAACAATTGGACTCTGTTTTGATTAAAAGACTGGACTTTGTGCTGGACCTCGAATTCTCAATAACTCTTCTCTGCAAAGTGACTTGTCTCGCAATTGGTCTTTGGCACAAAACGAGGCACTTATGGAGATAATCAGCAGCCAGGCAGGACCTTGTGATGAGATCAGTATGACTGAGTTTGACATGAGGCTAGATTAGGCTACGGTCCAATCCATTAACAGTATCATGAGCACATCTAAGTGAAAGCAAACTATAAAAGCATTTTTAATTGCACAGTTGACATCAAATCTCATCTGTGTTTGTCTGGCCAGATTTAGGGGTGACTTTGGGAAACTGTATCCAAAACCCCGTTATGACTGCTTCCAAAAAGAAAAAAAAAAGGAAAGAACAAATTTTGGATCAAATAATGTGCTTGTCTTGCAATGATGTAAATGTTAATGTAGCCACTTGAGTTTGGATCGCTATTCGTGAAAGATTTATGGAGCCATTATGTTGGGCAGAAAAGACCTTAAAACTCCTTGCTGCATCAGTCATTATAGCTCGGACTGCTGGGTGGGCAGTGCATGATAGGTGCAAAATATTAAGCAGGTGGATGCTGGAGGAAGGTACAGTCTACTCCCCAAAAATAAATGGCTATTCACTGGCAGACATTTGTTAAAACAATTACCTTTCATGAAAAGTTTGATTTCAATAACACTAATTTAGTTCCTGTCCATTTACAGAATTCATTACAAGCCAGTAGCTTATAATCTAAAAGCAGTGTCGATCACATCATATAAAAATACTACTTTACCCACTCAATTTTATTATATAAAGGTAGGCATAAGCGAGTTGGTTCATTACTTTAAAATGCATTTTGACTGATTTACTAAATAATTCTCAAGCATCTGCAACTCTGCACATGATTATTTCACATAAAGCAGAAACTGGGAGCCGCTTGGTGTTACAGGGTTTGGTAAATGCAATGTAACAGTGATTTTGCACTGTACTTTGCAGGAACATGAGATGCAATGTTAACTCTTACTCAGTCCACCTGGGAACGGGACAGGGGGGTAGTAAAAAGGAAAGTTTCTGGTGAGCAGACCGTTCCCGCACCAGGAGCGAAGAGCACTAAATAAATCACGGCTGGGTTAAAAATAACCCGTAAGCACCCCCATGCAGCAGTTGAAACAGCACCAATTGTTTCCTAAGCTGGCAGAGCTCATAGTGAATTCATCATCACAGTGACTCGGTGAGTTTACACGACATCATGCATGAGTCAGCAAGTATGGATGAGGGAGCTCAGGGATAAAATGTGTTACAACAGTGAGGTGTAGACAACCGTGATGATGTCACTAATTGCAAACTAGAGTAGCCTGCAAACTCACATGTGGATATTACTTGAGCCATAATTATTTTTATTAAATCAGACCTTGATGTCACCCATCATGCTGAAAAAACACTTGTACATGTTGTCAGTAGATCTGTTGAATTTTAAAAGCAGGAAGTCCACAAAACATATGGCTAAAGTCTTGAGTGCCTCTACAGTGGCGCCAAATTTTCTTGGTTCTCAGTTACTTCCATCACAGAAATCTTCAGGATATCCTCTCTCAGAAGCCTTTGAGTGGTTTTATATGGGCAACCTCCTCATAACTCAACAATGCAAGCCCTGGAAAAACATTTTTCCCATCAAGATATTTTCTCTTTGCTGCTTGAAAGGAAATGCCTATAGAGCAGGAACTGTAAAAAGCTGACTGAATATAAATACTCCCAAAAGCATAAAGTATATAATTTAAATCTAAAAGTACAACAATGGATAGGCCATCATCAAGGAGGCTTGCTCTCTGCTTCCACTTATTTATACAAAAATGTTCTATTGTCTCTCCAATATTATTTCTACCCTGCAGGTAACATGATTTTTTTCTTGGCTCTGAAACCAATCGAGACCTCTGTGTCAATACACAGCAGAACAGATTTGAACCTGGAATGAAAAAAATCCTTTATGCGCGTCCCAACTTTTTGGTCTTTAATATGGAGCAGCTGCAAACTGGGAATCACGATGCCTAAAGGCAAACTTCCTCTAGAAAAAAAAGGAGGCAAATTTGTACAAAAGGTTCAAAAAAGCAGATATGACTGCTTATCAGGAGCCATTTATTTACTATAAGTTTTTCCATTTTATTTATGCAAATAACCGCGGATGGGTGACATCGATGTTTTTGTTGTTTTGTTGTTTTTTTTTTAAAAGACCAGCACTTTCTTACTAATTGTCATCCAGTGCCCGTTTCTTTTACTGTACTGGGAATTACAGAGACATGTCATCACACACTAATGTGCAACTCTATGAGAACTGAAACTCAATTAAGCACTCAATTACTTATTCATATGTGTGATCCCAGATTGATACGAAGAAGATGACTTTCCCTCCATATGCGTTATTAATTATTCACAAAATCATCTTTGTGTTGATGACTGGCTGTAATGCATCCTGCTGTGGTATGTCCCTGTTGGATTCGGATACAAAAGGATTTTTGATGACTTTCAAATGATAAAATTACTGGAAAATTTAAGCAAATTAGGCTTTTGCTGTGAGGAAAATTTGCCTACAACAGAGCAGACAAAGTGGACCCGCTAAGCCTGAAACCACAACACACTGCATCTCGGTGTCCACAATTTGTTAATCTACTTCGACAATTACACACACGAAGGCAAGGAGCTCAGCAAAATCCTAAACACATCATCTCACTTCCCCTGTAATGAGCAGTAACAATATATTTGCCAGTTTATGACCAGTAAGGTATTTGTAGCCTGCAGGTTAGTTGTAGATAATAACTTTTTCACAATGCAAAAATTTGCTTGGGTCCTGATATTCATGTGGATGTTTGACTCTGTGACACAAACCACCCACTGAAACATTGTTGCAACACTTTAATGGCAGCGACCTCCCCCCACTGCACTCCACCCAACATATACAGGAAATGCTTGGAGGCATTTACCTGGCTTCCTAACTTGCCAGATACTAATCTGCTGTAGTATCAGTAGGATGACTGGGAGGAAAAGCCTTGCCCACTGCCACTGTCCCGGTACGAGACAACACAGGAAACCTGGAACAGTTTCCAGACAAATGCCCAGAGACTTAAAGCTGTTTTGGTGGGTTAAATGTTGTGGTTTCACCCTCTGCACAGCTTCATCCCACCTGGGAGCATTAAAAACGTGAAGCTCTCTTCCATTAAAAAAAAAAGAAAGACAGACCCAAGTATGGTTTTTAGCAATGCAGAGGGGAGAGCTGCTGCTTTCTGGACTGGGATACATCCTGTAAAATATCGCAAACATCGTCTTTAGTGTACGTGAACACCTCAGCAATCAGGCTGTGCCTTATGTATTCCCACAGTAAATTGCCACTAAACAGGTTTGTTTTTTAAGCCACCAGAGGACCAGAACAAAGTCTTGCAGCATAACATGACATCCATGCTGGTGTTCATTAGAGCTACATGAACTCAGTGGTTCATCCAGTTCTTCTTCTTCTTTCTGCACCAAATCTCCTTCTCTTATGTTAATCAGGTACCAGGCTAAGCACTGAATTGCACTGAGCCCTAATTGGCTTTGCATGACCTTAAGCTACCAGGGAGATGTGTGTTAATTGTTTGACAACAGTACGTGCTCCGTTTCCGTGATCCCATCACGTCTATGTCTCAGAGTCAAAAGCCTTCATTGAAATGCAGCGGGGAACTGAATGATTTTACATCCCTCTGTGGTATCTATAAGGCTACTTACGGGAACTGTCTTTCTGTGACATTTATTCCAACATGCTATATCCACAGTGTGCAGAAATTAAAGCATGATGTGACACCACTTTCAGTCTGATCCAAAGCCTGAATTGGCTCTGAGGAATATTCAAACTCCGTTTTTACATTAGTGTACACACTGCTCAGCTTTGCCATGCAGGAAGTAGCAATTATCATTTCAAACGAGTGAGTGAAGCAGAACTGGCAGAGGAGAGAAGTGCTTAAAGGAGAGTAAGGGTCACCTTATTCCCTCTGATACAGTCTTGCCCTTGCCTGAAATTATTCAAGCCTGACGGGGAACGGTAGGAGATCAGTTCTTGAAAAACTTGCAAAGCGTCAATAATGAGCTTTGCGTCAGTCAGAGCACAGTGTGATAGGAGGCATAATTTCTCTCTTGACACAGCCCCTGTTAGAGAAACTATAGGAAAACTTTGAGACGTGGAAGCTCCTGATGAAGAAACAACTTAACTGGACTGAAAAATGATTGCTATTAGACTACAAACTGTTTATTATGTGCTTCTGTGTTGAAAAACATTCCATACTTTACCCCGATGTCCCATTCAGACTAATACGGTCCACTGATTAATCAGGAAATCCTCATGATTAGAGCCCAACATTGTGGGCTGGAAGGCAGCACAGAAAAACAGGAGGAAGAGAATTGGAAATTTCCACTTGCCAGGGGGCACAACATCTTGACTGAACTAAGTTTACTGATTGCCCAAAGACATTAGCAGTGAGGGGAACAAAAAAAAAAAAATCCTTTCAGTTGTTTTCCTGTCCCTCTGACTTTGCAGCCCAGATGTGTGAGGCACACTGGTGCTGTGAAAGCTGCCCGTGGCCACAACACACACAACAACTTTTTCATGTGCTGGGTTGATTATGATTATGATGATGTCAGTCGAGACTGTGAACAAACTCTGTGGCGTGACAAAGGAGAGATGAAAGTTTAGAGTCATGCAACCGCACAATAGAAGCCTTTGTGAGGTCTCAAGCATGCTGTATTAGCATCACAGTTCATCTGCTAATCACACCATCAAATCCAAAGAACTGGCCATCTATACTGGGCTATTCATCTCATGACTTGCACGTCAAAGTGAGGGGAGTGGGGGGGGGCACGATTAATCCCTGTAGTTAAACCAATGTGAGGACTCATTTCGCTACATGATTTGACAAGCAGGGCAATAGGATTTAAAAGCATATCAGATGACTATATTGCGTTTCAGGCCCCACTTCACCTCGTCCGACCCAATCTCACTTCAGCACGCTCAGGTATGAGCTTCGATGGCCGTAACCAAAAGCCTTGACCACAAAACGGTTTACATTACTCATCCCAAGTGGAAACATGACACAGTTTGTCTGAGTCATTTGTCAGGTTTGCCGCTTCAAGGTAGTCGGCTGTTGACTCTCAGCAAACATCTGGACTTCAAAAAAAAGAAGAAGAAGTGAAGCACTTCTGCTTTGTTTATTGTCAGGCGTGGGCTCTGTGTGTGTCTCTGCCAGCGGTCGCAGCCAATAAAGGAAGTAACAGGTCAACAGCGCCGTCCCTCTGGGCAACCGTCCTGCTGATATTAGTGGAGACTTGGAACAAATAGGGAATGATGATATAATGAATTTGGAATTCAATAACCATTTGTAAGGAAATAATTGGAAATGATTAGAAAGACTGCTTACTTAATGCTGAAACTGATTCCTAATTATAGGATTGTACAAAAACGACTAGGCTAAGGAGCGCAGGCCTGGAAAAAAAAAAATTCCTGCAAGTTGAAATGTATAAACTAGTGCATATTCCATACTCTCAAAATTGACCTACTAGTTCTTTTAATTACTGATTTATGGTAGTGAGAGTTACTTAACCACAATTACACCCATTATGGTAGAAAAAGTATGTTCTTTCTGTCCTCAAAAATATTAAAAGGTTGATTTTAAAAATATTTTAAATCCAGTACTAGTGATAGTTTGTGCTCCATGTTCACTGACCTTGCTGCCTTCTGCATGTTTTAGTTTGTAAGCACCACCTGTTGATCAGAGAAACATGAGGCCTGTACCACGGAGGAGGACTCGTCTCTTATCAGGGTCAGGGTTAACACTATGTGCTGAGAACATGCAGGTCTAAGCCTACATTTAAATTTGGTATTTATATTTATTCTTGCTTGCTTTGAGTGTAAATATTAACTGAATGGAAAAACATTCAAAAGCATTAGATCATCCCATGACGTAATGATAGAGTTGCAATACTGATACCGTACACACACGCACAGTACAATACTCCTCCATCTATTGTGCTGCTTCACTCCTATTAATAATTTTTTATACATCTCATATAAAGGAGCCTTCTTTCTTATTGAGTGCGGCACACTTTTTCTTTAAAAACGGATCCTTGCCTAATTCATAGGAATACAGAAAAGACAGTTTAATAACCAAATAAAATGAGTTTATCTGCTAATTTACCACATAAACAAATACTGGATCTCGACATTCCAGGCACATCGTGAGTCTGTTTTCCATTACAAAGTCACTGTTTATATTTTCCTCCACATTTCTTTCAAAATACGAGAAGAAAAATGCAGAAGACTTTCATTTGTCTCTGGAGGAGAAGAAAACGTTACATAACATGTTTCCATTCAGAGACAGCCACCTTAGTTAAACCCTCGTGGAAGTCAGAGAGCACTTCTGATAAACGTGTCAGACAGATGCAGCCAAGTGGTATAAACTCTCCTTCAAAATAAACCTGAGTAGCTCCACATGTATTATCCAACATGGTTTTGCAACTCTGCCCCGAACCAGTTCCACACGTCTGGCTCGGCTCAGTTTTATCATGGAAGCATGAACACAAACTTGTGTATTTTTTTTTTTAAACAGGGACAATGCAAATTAATTAACTTAAACTCATCATGTAAATATGCTTGATTGAGCCACACAGGCTAACTTTCCCATCAGTCCCTGATGTTATATTGCATCTAAAGTACTGTCGAAGATTTACTATAGAAATGACCTCAGGAGGCTCCAAGGCTACATTACTTCATTCACTCACGCAGTCTGCCATGTTGGATCCTCAGGATAAACACTGAAATAAAGGTTTTTAATAAATTTAATGAAAGTTAATCAAATACCTAGAACATTTATTAGGAATGGTATAAACCTGCTAAAATCTCAAGCCCGCATGATAGATGACCAGGGATGACATGAGTCTGACTTGAATTAGTGAAATGCAGATAGAACACATGTTTTATCATCAGAACCAGATTTGTTTACAAAAGCAATGCCAGAGCGTAAAGCAGCACTAAATGTAGACAATCAAATTTGCAGAAGAATTTCAGGCTCAATAGAAAAAGCCTGAGAGAAGTCACCTGCATTCAGAGTCCTCTTTTGACCCGATATCAAAAATCCCTGCAGGGCCCGGCCAGCCTTTCTGCGTGACCTGCAGGTCATACTGAATATGAATGGCCTTGCAAAAGGCAGACAAAGCTATGCAAGGACACAGTAGATACAGTCGGCAAACAGGTCGAGAGCCAAGTTTGCGTGAATGCAAATGTGAACCGTTAAAGAAAAAAAAAAAACTTAACGTGTAAAAGCAAAGTGTGACATTTCACAGTTTGGGTAGCATTAACACTAAAAGAATTCTCACAAATTCCTCAAAGGGAGGTGCCGTCACTGCCAAATGTTTCTGTAGCAAAACATCAGAACACCAAACCTGCATTTTACACACTTTTCTTTATGCTCAGGACAGACGAACTCTTTTCTGTCTTCTGCACAAACGTCATTCAGCAGATGAAAAGGCAGCATTGGCTGCCCTGTCCCTGAGTGCGATCTGGCTTTGGCCCAGCAAAATGACTGTGTTCCCACATCTAGGGCCTCTCAACACGCAAGTTCCCATCAGTTTGCGCTGAACAAATCGAATCCCTCTGGACACGAAATGGAACATCACTAAGCATCTGGGGGTTAAAAGCAGCAGAATGTCTCCTCTCCTGGGTCTCCACTTGCCCTCCCACTTTTTTTTTTTTTACCACAACCTCTCCACATGCTGACCATTCCTCTGAAGTTGTTACAGTGGGTGGAGTGTTGGGTGGAGACTGTGTGTGTTTTGAGTGTTTGCATGTGTGGGTGGGGGTCTGCTTCTGCAGGGTTGTGCATGTGTTTCAGAGCAAGACAGGGAGGATAAGACAGAAAGCACACATTATGATGCCGTTACATGCGCTTGTAGAGAAAAGGTTTCTTCAGTTTGTTTACAGTATAAACGCCAGAGCCTATCAGTGTTAGTTACTGATACAATATCACACAGAGACGAAGAACAGCAGAGGCCTGAAGGGAAAACTGTTCCACCGGTCATTTGCAGTCTGATTCCAGCAAAGCAAATCAGCACGCAATCTAAACCCTAAAGTCTTCTGCTCTCACATGCATCACAACCACCAGATCGGATCCAGTAGTTCGGGATAAAGCAAACATTTTCCTAGAAATTCCCACTAAAGACAGTGGGAATAGGATGCTTTATCTGAGGTCAAACTGCGCTTGGTTCATAGAAATGCAAAGTGATACAGACGGGGGGGGGGGGCGGTATGTCAACACATTCTCCAACATGCCAGAAAAGATAAGCGGAGGCGGCTGTTTGGAAGAGAATTACAGGAAAACTGTCATTAAGCAAGTGTAAAGTTGGACAGAATCAACTCCAAAAAGGCTCCACGCTGTACAGAAATGAGCGATTAATCAGGACTCAGCAGCAGCAAAATTTCCAGTGTTTGGTAAAAACAAAGCAGAGCCAGGTCATCAGAGCCGTTTCTGGTTTGTTGTTTCTTTGGGCTGGATGGAAATAGCAGCTGTTTACCCACATGGGCAACAGAAAACACAAGCGGCAAGCCCATCCTGCTGCCTCTACACCTACAATACAACCTGAACCATAATCCCGAAAACCACTCCAAAAGGTGCAATGCAAAGAGTTTTCATTCTGATCTATAATTTTAAAATTCGAGGGAACTGTATTAAAAGCAAAACTTAATATGTAAATGTAGGTAATGTATGTAAATGTAGGTAACGTGAACACGAGAGCACAGCCGAAAGGAAAAATTATATGAATCAGGACCGTGGTGAGCAACAACAAACTAAAACTACAAGTAAGAACACATTCAAAGTATGTTTAATAGCAACAGAAATAAGGTTAAATAAATCTACCTACACTCTAACATTGGAAATCCCACAGTTGCGCGTAAATGACTCAATCTTAAAATAAACTACCTCAGCCGAACACTTAAAATGTGTGTTTGTCTATATGTATATATATACACTGAGATAAAAATCTCCATAAAGTATTTTCCCCTAAAAATTTAAAAACCGTCCCCCCGTTTCATTATAAAGGTGTTTAACGTTGATACAGAAAAAGGCAGAGCCAGACAAAAAAAGGACCTTACCATCCGCAAGCTGCAGCGCAAAGAACTCGGTCACAGCTGAAATCCTCAGTCGCCGGCACAATAGTAGAAAAAAAATTACCGAAGTACCACTTAAATCCTCAGTAAAGTGCGCTTTAACGTGTAGATTACCGAGTCCATTACAGCGTCCGTGAAGCGAAGTCCATCCTCCGTGCGCACGAAGACGAGCCTCCTCCACTACAAACTAAAGGGCTGGTTGCTTTAGCATCCAAACTTTAGCTCCTCCCACAGTACGCACACCCTGCCTGCAACCATTGGGTGCTCACACGGAGCCTGCAGCACACATGTGCAATCACCTCCGGTAACACAAAGCGAGAAAGATATCAAAGGCGTTCCAGCTCCCTTCGATCACGTAGCTAACAGCTACAAGGGGGAAACAACTAATATGCATACATATAACGCACGTGTAATGCAACAATATCCTACTCTAAAAAGCTGAATTATTTCTTGCCTAAAACAGAAAATATTCCAGCAACTGTTTAATTGCTGTAAATTGTAACTAAGAATTTTTGGATTGAGCTGTATGAACTAACGGGGAAGACCAAACCTTCAAAACATCCTCAGAGTTAAGAGGAATAAATGCTCAATTCCCCTATCTGTCCCGATTGCTTTGAAGGAAAAAGAACAAGTAGAGCGGTATATAAAGTGAATGCAAGATGGATCACTTCATTATCACTTTAGAGGAATTGTAAATTAAGCTCACTCCTAAATAAAAGTATATCAAATGTATTTTCTATTATAAGACTTAAGAGAAGCATGAGAGAGAAGACACACCGATTTCTTTGTAGAAAGAAAGTTTTCCTGCTCTGCTGTCGCGGGTATCAGTGTTTCTCTTCTCAGGGCTACCCTGCAGCCATCAAACAATGAGTGACAACCGAGAGGGTCCACCACAAAGAGAATTACAGGGGATTATGTACAAAGGCAAAGACCTGAGCACAACAAGACTCAGCCATTCATGTAATCTCTTTTTGCTGGGAGAAAAGTGTAAAAAAGAAGCATGGACTCCACTCATCAAGTTTTCCTTTAAGGCTTCCAAACAACACACAGCATGTTTGTCCCTTCTGCTGCGCTCAGGACATCCAATCAAAATTATCACTAAGGGCTGGGGACACAAATTAAACTCATGCACAGCACACATGCACCGTTCATGCCCGCAGGGGGAAAGATAACATTAATAATTAGTCTCCAGCGCCTTGCTTTCAGTGACATGTGGCTATGTGGGAATTTGTCAAATTTCTTGAGTGCTAACACAAAGAAATGTGATGGCAGTAGCCAAGCTGGGCACAGAGTGCTTCAGGCTGCATCTGATAGCTCAGCGCGACACAGTCCTGACACTTTATCCTCAAAATGTTGTCACTCTCTGACTGGTTTTGCGTGACTGTGTCACAGATAAAGCAAAGGCCAGTGTGCCCTACCCAACGTAAGCACACACACACACCTACACACACACACACACACACACACTGATATAGGCCCATTTTCTCTTTGGCTTTCTGTCCTTCTCTCTTTTGCTTTTTGACTGTACGGACCACTCTTTCTGTCGTATACTTTCTGATCCAACAAATCAAAGTTGTTCTTCTTTATCTGCTGAGACCTTAGTAATCCCACACATTCAAGCAAGGATTACTTGTGAGAAGATTAACATCCTTCAACTCGTGCAAAAGTCAGCCTCGAAACAACAGGGGGTGGATATAGCACTCGGCAGAACAAATTTCTCTAAAACAGACAGAATTTACTTTCCTCGTTTCACTCTTAAATCATTCATGGCAAGAAAATCGGTGACTGACGTCTCCAAAAACATATATTTAACAATCAGGAGTGAAAATGAGTCTACATTCTACTAACAAAAAGAGAAATCTTTCAAGTGTCAAGGAGTTCTCACAAATTGGTACTACACAAACAGAAAATGCAGTAACAAGATACTGATGCCGAGTATCTCTGCTGCTTTGAGTAAAGCGCTTTGATATGATTATAGCCTTTTGGTAATGACCACAGTGGAGTCTATTTGAAGCATTTTACACTTTGCACAAATTACTTCTGACTTTGACAAAAGCCCAGTTGTTGGTCACATCACCCTTAATCTGCTGCTGCACTCAAACAATATCCCCTTGTGGTGGCACGCAAACTTGAACACAGGGAGCATACAGCAGCTATTCATATTAAGGTCATGGCCACCCGTGGAGCTTTTATTGGGGTTAAGAATATGATAGACAGTCAGATTTGGATATTTGCCCAATGTTTAGTGGATTTACCCACCAAACAAATGCTCTACATAGCAGCAGCTCACTTTAGAATCAGGTTTATGTGAATGTGTTTAATAGGTATTTTCTTTAATAAACATTTCTACATCATATTTAGTACTCCTCTGTAGGCAATGAAAAGAAACTGTTTTGATTTTAAGGATAGCCACACGAACAAATAACATACTGGATTTATTGCCATTTGTACAGTAATTTATGATATCTGGAGACAAATCACTCTGACTTTGATGATCTTCTGACTATAAATGTAACACAAATTGTAGCATGCTACACACGCCAGCAGAGTCAACAGTGTAAACATGCAACCATCAGCCAAACTGGGACTGTCTGATGACTTAGCAGTTTTGAATAACAACCAGCATTTCAATGCTTCAGGCATACCCAGAGACTGTATAACATATTAAAAGTTGTTTTAGAACGTGCCTACTCCTGAACAGACAAACTACATTATGGGCATAATGTGTCCTCCATTTGCCATTTAGTTCCACCACAAACTTGATCAGAGTGTGGTTGTACTAACAGACACCCAGGAGTTGCCTGGTCAGTTTTTCAGGTTAGTATTTTAACATGGTCACATCAGGTTTCACCAAGCTGGTGAATATCAAATGCCCAACCCAGGTAGATGCTTTTCTTTTTTGTATGCATGGATGAAGCCAGTGAATATCCAAGCCAATGTGCCTCCCATTGTTTCCAAATAGATACATTTAAAAAAGCGAACAAAAGCTTAATCTTTGTCAGATAATAGCCAATGGTTTTGAGATGGCATTTCACCAAATCGCCCCAGCTTTGCTCTATACAGACAGTTTACCTGCACGCAACCAAAGTTGTGAGTTTATAGTACTGCTGTGCCTAGATACACTCACGTAGCAGTAGTAGTTGCAAGCATGGTTGTTAGCATGCAGTATTTTTGATAAACTGAATGGTGAAACATCTTTTGACACTAGCCACAAGGTATTTATGCACAATCGCGAGAGTAGGAAAAAAATAGAAGTGAGCCTGGAGAGGCTGAGGTATGCTCTGGAGAAAAGAGGAACCAAAGTCAGTAGATGCAAGACATGTGTGAATGAGAGGGAGGCAAGTAGAAATGTGAAGCTGTAGGGATAAGAGGTAGTGCAGGTGGATGAGTATAATACCTGGGGTCAACCGTCTAGAGCAAGCAGGGTGGAGTGGGAGGAGATGAGTGTCAGGGGTGAGTTGTGACAGAAGGATAGCAGGAAGAATGAAAGGGAGAGTCTAGAAGATGGTAGTGAGACCAGCTATGATTTATGGTTTGGAGACAGGAGGCCAAAGTTGGAGGTGGCAGAGATGAAGATGCTACGATTGTGGTTGGGACTGACTGGGGATGCAGGATTAGAAATTAGCATATCAGAGGGATAGCGTAGGTTGAATGGTTTTGGGAACAAAGTAAGAAAAGGAAAGGTTTCGATGGTTCAAACACATGCAGAGGAGAGATAATGAATATACCGGACAAAGGCGGTTGAAATGGAGAAGCCAGCTAAGAGAAAAAGACGAGGACTTTAAAGGAGGGATATGGATGTAGTGAATGACATGTAGACTGTTGGTGTGACAGATGCGAGGGATTGGGTGAGCTGGAGGCAGATGATCTGCTGTGATGACCTCTAAAGAGAGCAGCTGAAAGAAGAAGAATATACACATAATCCCGGCAAGGGCATGCATCCAATAAGGGTCCCTAGGCTAGGCCCCATATGCTACCCAAGCCAACCTTAAACTATGTGCAGCAGATACATGATTGAAGCCATACCGGCACAGACATTGCCCGAATTAATGAGGTTCCATGTCAGGTGATAAGGAACCAGGGCATTCTGACAATAAGGTGGCTACTAGAACAAGGATACAGCACAAATGGACACAAAATGAGAATTGGGAACTGTTGTAATGCTACTGTACATGTAATCTCAGTAAAAGGGTTTATATGAAGAGGATGTAGGACCTATGAACTCTTCAACACCCAACATCTTGACTGACGTGGAAACAACTAGTAGCTCAGTGTTATTGCAACTAGAGATTGATGAGGTACAACACAAATGCTCCGGCAGAAGGGAGCCAGGATGACAAGTCAGGCGGGAGATATCATCATCCCCACAATCTGAGACTGGGTACCAAGCCTGAAGAACAACTGGTACGTTGAATGTCAGAGCAGCTGACCTGAAAGATAAGATCATGGCTAAGCTGGAAACCTGGACCCACGAGGCGCCTCTGAAAGTCTAAAGAAGATGTGAATGCACCACCACCTTCGATCATCACTGAAACCAATCAGTTATCATGACATCGTGGTTAACATGGCAACAGTGATGCGTGAGATGCTTGGCTAAAAGATGAACAGCCACAAGGAGATGCAACTCCATGGAAAAGATGACTAGAGGACTAGCTATAAGAGCTGAAGAGAGGGGTGCCTAAGGGGTGTCCATACCTGAGCCTTAGAAACTGTCAAGCAAGGAATCAACCTCGGCAACCCGCTTAAAAAGGTATATGAGAGAGACAGAAGCCAGGAGAGTAAACCAGATGTTCTTCACTGAAGTGTACTCTCAGTGGCAGGGGAGCAATTTGAGAACAGCACTTTTATCAAGGCGGGAGAGCATATGAGAGAAGGATACAACACCAATGCTCAGTGGCTAGTGGATCTAAGAGCAGACCACAGCAACCTCCCAGAACAGACTCCAAACCACCAGAGTGACATCCAAGACAGGGTCTCATATATGAAGAGTTGGATAAGACACACCCAAGAATGGCTGACTGAAGGCTGAATGATTCTGATCCTCAAGGATCCCAAGAAGGGACAATAAGGTTGGACAATAAGCTGCCTCAGCACAACATGGAAACTCCTGTCAGGCATCATAGCAGCTTAGTCAAGCTTCATGCAAGACATGGCTCAATACATGAAAAGGGACCAGAAATGAATTGGCAGAGATACCAGGGGAGCAAAACACCAGCTTCTGGTAGTTATTGTAGGGTCTTTACCTAACAATATAAAGTGCCTTGAGGCGACTGTTGTGATTTAGCGCTATATAAATAAAATTGAACTGAAGTGAATAGAGCACTCACTCAAGAAGAAGACCAAACCAGACTGACCATTGTATGTACCAGTGTATGGCCTAGATTGATTACAAGAAATCCTGACTCGATGCCACACACATGGATCCTGGAATGTGTAGAAGATCAACAGGACCCAAAGAGCCTTTATCAGGAGCTCAATGGAGATGTGGAGAGCAACACTAGAGGTCAACTTCAAGCCAATTGCACAAGTCACCATCAACTATGGGATTTACGAAGGAGACGTTCTGCATAGGTCTGAACCCCCTCAGCCAGATAATTAACAAGACTGGCTACGGATACCAACTATGGAATGGAGCGAAATGCACTAACACCCAACTCCATGTCCTTGACCCTGTTGAGCTCTAACAGTTCCCAAAATAGCTCCACATCTTATTCACCCTCTCTTTAAACTGATGATTGATGACAGCACTCAGATCTGAAAGATTCCAGTTTGTTTTTTCTATAAATGAACCTGAGATGTGATGCTTTGATGCATTGGTCATATATCAGAGATCACAATAATATGAAGTTTTGCATCTACTAATCAGTGAAAAATACTGATAATTTCTCTTTTGGAAACTGACATAAACTAATGTTTCAGAAACCCAACATTCATTGTCAGTGATGAAAAACCATTCTCACAAATCATTTTCCTACAACAAGGACTCCAAAACAAAACCTATAACCTTAATCTAAACATCCACCTAAGCTGAATAGCTAAAATAAAATGTATTAGCTTATACTGGACTTTGTTTTATGGTGACCCACTTTGCAGCTAGGAGCATTTTGATAATATGACTCAGCAGCTTCACAATAGTGCTTTGAGCTAAAGGCTAACATTAGGTTACAAACATTTTAACACTATCAATATTAACTTGTTCAGAATGTTTGCTATCTTACTTTAGCATGTGTGTTTGCATGCTATTAGATACAGTAAACAGAGAGCTTGAAAACTAAACACAGCGACTTTTTTAAAAGTGTGTAACCACCAGTGATCTGCTCAGCCTCACTTTGCTACCAGGCTTGTGGTGTTGGTGCCTTTTGCACCCTTCCACAAGCTACTGCACAGACGTGTTTATGGTGACAGGAAAGATAATTAAACATGAGATGTAAATCATGGCATCAGCTTTAATTGCCTCTTCCTTTCATTCCATACATGTTCAATTATCTCAGAGTGAGGTTTTGGTTCACCCAAATAATTAAAGCTTAGAGGTTTACCAGCTAGCTTTGTTACCTTAGTTACGTCAGCGCTGAAGAATAAATGTCTGAAATGAACAGCCCTTGCTCACATTTGATGGAAGCTTGTTTTTTGTCTACATTTTTATATGGTGCTTGATAAAAATGAACAAAATAACCCCAAACCATGTAAAGATGTAAAGTCAGAAAGCATCAGTGCAATGTAAGCAGCCTATCTACAGATTAGTGTCGTGACATTTCTGCTTCAGAGGTCAGTAAGTATTACAAAAACTCTGCACAAATGCATAGAAAGAGTGTGATATATGGTAAAGATTGCAAAATGGACTCAAACTCTTGATGCCACATGAACATACTGAGCCAGCTGGACTGTATGGATGCTCCTTTCTTCACTAATAAAATAAAAGTGATATCTGTTTGACAGGTTCAGAAGAAGGGTTGATGTGTGATCATATATGAATTCTATAGGATGTTATGAGACTAATGCTGCTTAATGTGGTTTGGTTTTCCCCTGGGAGCCGGAGGGAAGTGATGTCACTCATGGTCAGTGCAGTTTGAATGTTGAATGTTGATGCGTGTGTGTTTGCTCAGTGCACTGGTTTTCTTTGTCTGGCTCTTTCTTCATGGTTTTGAAGCTGGTGCCGCAGTAGGAGGGCATAGGTGAAGGTCCTGCACAGCTGCACAGTGGGAAGGGGGAGGGTGGTGGAAGAAAGCCTCGAGGCAACGAGAAGGAATTAATGAGTTTTGGATTTTTTTAATGAATTTTCAGCACAAATAACTATTAATCATGACATTAAGTATGGTATGTCATTAAAGTGCAATACCATTAAAAAACATGATTTTTTTCCCCCTTGGCTCAATTTTTGTGATTCCTTTCTGAGATTAAAGGGCAGAAAACCAAAACTTCAGCTGCAGTGCTTTCTGTGACGCTCTGTGGAGGTTTAGCGGTTTAAGGAATGTGAAGAAAAACAGTTTATTGAAAACAGAATGAAATTTCACTCAGCTGCTTGGACAGCAAAGATCTGAGCACTCCCATCAAGTTTTCAGGCTTTTGAGCTAAGCCAAAAAAGTTGATTTTTAACTGTTGAACCAGGATCATCCTTCACATGTTGCTTTGACCATGACCTTATGTTTAGTCTCTGCTCAACCACTGTATACTGCCAGGAAGCTTTGTGCTTTAAACTGTATATTTTAGCTGACGTACAGTCCCTGTAAATGCCGATACAGATGAGCTGCAGACAAGTTAGAAAAGTTAGAAGTTTGTTTTAATACGTGTTGAAATCTTGTGGGTGATCATCCAGCATGTATGGACTTTGCTGGACAGTTCCAGTTTAACTTTGCTTCAGTATTATTATAGCGTGAGAAGTTTTGAATGCAAGAACCAGAGCAGCTGTCATATTTTTTTGCTTGTTTCTTTTTTCCATAACTAGGCCCCATATCATCACGTTTTATTCTTAGAAATACTTGTGGTACCCCTATTTGAGCAAATGTTAAAGGACTATCAAACACTTTAGAAAAATAAAGAGAAAACAGCAGCTTATGTGGAGGCCTCCGTTTAAACTGTGTGACAGATGCTCACACAATACAACAACATAAGAGGTATGTGAATCCTTTTCTTGCTTTAATTATAATACAAATTGGTTACACACTCGGAAGAGTCAGGACTGAATTTTAATTTGCCAGTCCGTCAATACTTTACATTGAGTTAGTATGCCTCCATTTTTGTTCCAGTGTGTTGCTTTGACGTCAGTGAACCCAGTGAGGGCAGATACACAATTAACCAGCTGAATCAGGCCAACAGTGTTCTTCAACTTCAACTCCACATTACAGGAAGCTCCAAAGTCAGAAATTGTGCCAAAACATGTTAAACAAGAGAACGCTCACAATCAGAGAAAGATCGAATAATTTAAGAACTCCTTCGAGAGATAATTAAAATGGAAATTCTCTGCCAAATTTACAAAGTACAGCATGCTACTGCAGTCTCCTGGTCTTACTTTTAAAGGCTTTAGGAAACTGGAGAGACACAGTGTCTGCTGATGGCTGTAATGAGATACAAACAGTAAGAAATCAATAAACTATCTTAGTATGACCACACACTAACCTTTCAAGCACCAATATAGTGCTTCACTGGCCAATAGGAACTGACTCTGCACACTTCCTCATTGCCTGGTGGTTTATTTGTTTTTTGGGTTTTTTTTTTTTTTTTGCTAGACCAACTTTTA
>VOQJ01047725.1:68748-81243 GCA_015052665.1 Apistogramma diplotaenia | reverse complement strand
GTTTTTTTTTTTTTTTTTTGGGTTTTTTTTTTTTTTTTGCTAGACCAACATTTTAATTACTTTTCATTTATGCCTACAGAGGCTATGTCAGAGTTAAACAGCCTCGAGGAGGAGCTTTTTCATGTTCTAATCATAACCCACCAACATATTTGCACACTGTTCCATGAGGGACTGTGGAGAATCTGAATAAGGCCAGCTGACTTTGAAAATATCTTGGATGGGTTTCTTCTTTTCCATGTGGTCATAGCTGCAATAGCAATAAATATAGATTAAGGCATAGCAAAGCTAATTTGATTGTTGGTTAATTGAAGAACGGCATGCAGATTATTGGGCTTGGAAAATATATTGTTTGGTTTACAGCCAGTGAGCTGGTGGCATTTGATGAATAGCACTTCCCTCCAGATTTTCTAGATATTTGCTTTGAATTATGAATCCCATCAGTTTACTAATCAACTTAAAAAGGATGAAGACACTCAAAAATAAACCGCCATATTTCCATATAAAAATGAATCACGTCTGGCTTGTTTGCCCACTCCGTGTAACGTTGAAATGGAAACACATCTGGATGAATTAGTTATGAGAGTGCCCACATGTGAACTAGACCAGCCATATAAAATATTAACATTTCAACACATTACATTTATAAGGTAAGGTTGCAGTGCAATACAACACAAAATAGGAGGCGGTCAAACTTGGCTAAGGAAGAAAAATGCACCAGTGAATTTCATTTCACTCAGTTCCATTATCATCAGTGTGTCATTTAGCAGTCAAAAGCCGTAGCAATAATAGAATCACTTTTCCTATTAGACTCAATGTCACTGAGTCTCACAGTGAAAGAGCCTAATGTACATAATAGGAAAGGAGAAGCCAGTGAGAGCATTGCAAGTGTCTAAATGTCACAGGTGCTCAAGTTCACACAACATGCACACACCCTGTTTTGTCAGTAACATACAGTCTATACTTAAATAAGGACACTTTACTTTTATTGCAGCTGGTATAAGCTTCCTATTCAGCCGGCAGTAATCAGAACAAACTAAACCATCACAGTAACTTAACCCAGAACTAGATTTGCCTTTACATTCACACCTCTTTTTTCCCTTCCTTTGTTATGTCAAACCTGGAGACTGACAATTCTCACAGAGGAAATCAGATCACACACAACACCCAGGAGCATATTTAGGCTTCCTAATTCAGGCTACACGTGCACAGATATGCATACAAATTTCTCACCTCTCTGGAAGCTGACGTGCACATGTACCTCGAGCACTTTACTAGGACACGCAGACACACGCACACGCAAACACAATATGCTAGGACCCTGACTAAATGCAATCTATTGTCATGGCACCCGGCAAGAGATGACCAGTATCTGTAGTAGCTGAGCAACCTCACACCACTTCATTACTCCAAGCACAAACTCAGCTGCAAGCTTCTCCTCCCGGCTGCAGTGGCAGCAGAGCCTCCCGGTGTTTGTCCGTCACTCTCTGCAGAACAAAACACTATCCCTTTATCCTTTTGTCTTATTGTGAACCACAATCGCCTGCTGTCATGAGAGAAAGGGACTCACCGCGCTTGCCCCCCACTGTGGAAGAACAGGAGTCAGGTGGAGCAGCAGAGGCTGCAGCGGCGAAGGAATCCCCCTGGTAGTGTATGTGTAAGAGTGTGTGAGAGGGAGCGTGGATGTGTGTGAGTGTGTGTGAGAGAGAGAGTGTGTGTGTGTGTGTGTGTGTGTGCATATGTGCATATGTGTGAGTGTGTGTATGTGTGTGTGTGCGCGTATGCAGGGAGTCAGAGCTGATCCAGCAGATGCAGGCGGGAGCCACCAATAGAATAAGGAGAGCGAGGAGTGTGTGAAAGGCGAGGGAGGGAAAGAGCAGAGGAGGGGTCTGGTAGCATTACATCATAGAATAGGGAATGGTTGGTTTGCAGGGGGTGGACTATGGGTGGGGGAAAGTGTGTGTGTGTGTGTGTGTCCTTGTGTTTGTGTTCGTGTCTGCATCACCGTATATTCTCCCTCTGCAGCAGACCACAGGATGATTAAAGATTGTGTCCATGCTGCATGCAGTGCAGTGTCGTCATGGTGCCTGCACCTGTGTGTGTGTGTGTGGTTGAGTACATATGAGCAAAGCATAACCTATAATCAGGAAGGTACAGTAATCACAAATACGTGAATCATTTTTTGTAGATTATGGATCCAAACCTCCTGATGACTATAAATAAGTGTTCTTACAGCTTTTATGTACAGATGCGTTCCAGATGCTGATTTCCTTTTCCTTTTATGTTTCTTATACACTCACACAGAGACGAAATGACAATCCCGCCTCTTTTCACCAAAGGACACACTTAGAGCTGGCTAATGGCTGTCAGTTTTAAAAAAAAGCACTGATGGACGCTGCTGTTAGGAAGCTGCTGACATTTCAGGTGAGTGATCCCAAACACTCTTTGCTGGCATTGACATAAATAGAAGCGAAAAGAACACAAACTTTTCTTGTTACCCTATAGCTGCAGCAATCACCTGTCTTTGTGCAGCGTGCCATCCCTAAAGAGAAACGGAGAGTGAGAAGAAAGGAGAGAAAGAGGGAGCGAGAAGGAAAGGTGTTAGTAGAAAAAACAATGACAGCTCAGGGTCATCCTTGCACCTCTGCTCTGTCTGTTGCAATCTGGCACAAGACAGGCAGAAAACGAGATAGGAAGAGTGCAGGTGGCAGAAACACAAAGATAAGGAAGTCTCTTCTTCCAGCTCTCTTCATTAATTTTCATAAGTTGCCAGTGTTGAGCCTTCCAGGCTTTCCGTGATTTATAGCACATTTGTATATTGCGTGCACATTCAAGTTGCAGTCGCCCAATATTTGCTCAACATCTCTTCTCTAAAGCAGAAGTCACGCCACAAAATGTTTTTGTTTGTCCACTCACAATATGTGAGACTGGAGCATCGAGTGTTGGTCAACTTCTATCGCTTGCAAGCTAAAATGTACTTGTTGGACCCAGTGGGCTTGGATCAGTCAGTTTCCTCTCAACTGTTCTGTTTGCTTCATTTATTGTTCCATTGGAAACCACTGTACTGTTCCACAAACGATTATTTGAGGAACAGAATATTATTTTACTTCGACAGAGAAGATTAAATTAAAGTGAGGACACAGATAATAAACGTTTTTATTATCCTCTATTTTTGATGCCTTGCCACAGCTGAGTAGGTACTGATAAAATCACCTGGTACTACCAACTAATGAAAAGCCTTAAAATCAAACCAGCTCAAGGTATTGACCCTGCTTCCAGAGTCCTGAGTCCCCAATCTGATAGAGCATCTGCAAGATGCATCAGAATGAGCACATTCAATCATGGCTCCAGCCTACCTGCAACAGGACCCGAAGGATCAGATACCAGCATCTATGTGTTAGACACAGAGGTGACAATAGAGACCTACACAGTATTTGGCGCGTGTATTAAAGTTACTGATCTGTGTTTATTATGTGTGATACTGCAGATCAGGCAACAAGGCTTCGTTTGAAATATAACAAACACATTGTGACTCGGGTTAATCCAACACTTGTGCAGTTATCACACCTCAAAGTAAGGGGGGGGGGAACTCTGAGGGGAAACAGTTCCATTGAGTTGGAATGATTGATGATTGTTCTCTATTTAGAGCATTTCTGGCACAATCGCTGTTGTGCTGCCTTTCAGAAGTGCTGCCTCATGCTTCTCCTGCCAATTTTCTTTTATGAGATATTGGATATTTTCACACTTACCTTCTCCTGATGATTCTTGCTGCTCTTTCAAGTTCGGCTTGATTTTGGCCGTGATCGGTAACCGGCCGAGGGGGAAAAGCACACTTTTAAATCGTTACCCTGCCATCACTTATATGGGGAATTCTGACTGGTGATGTGCCATCCCTCTTCTCCGAGGTGGGCAGTCAAAGATTACAACTGTACCTTATTTGATATGAATACTCACGTCAGGGAATTTGTTGGGAATTGTGTTGGGAATGTTTACAAACATTTGCAGCAGTGGTCACTATTAGAGATTTGTCTCTTCCATACTACACTGTCTTCACACAGGTCACATTGGCATTTATAAGGAGTGAGGTATTCATTATATATTCCTCACTTTCTTTAACCTATAACCTCCTCTAAACAGATTTGACCTTTTATTCGTCACAAGCTGTTAGAGATTCTCTTAAATGAAATGTGGCAAAGTGTGAGTGGAGGTGAATCATTTAGGCTAAATGCTCTTACTTCCTAATCTGTCTGTTTATTCTGGGAGCCTCGATGAAAGAATGAAAGTGACATTAACGCGCGATTATTTTCTTTAACATGGCTATTCAATTCAGATGAGATTAGCAGAAAAATGAGGCAATCAGAGTGCAAGAATTATGATATCAGAACTCTGGATCAAACGCGCACAATTCATGACTATTAAATAGTTGGCAGGGTCTCCAGAAATCACTTCTGGTTTTGAATACTTTGATTTAGGGGCAGTGACACCCCAGAAGGTCTCAATAAAATAAAATGGCATGAAGGCCCACAAAATATTAATTCAAATCTATCTCAACTGACTGAAATAAACACACTCCATACAGGCAGCTTGAGTGAAACACACTCACTCCTGAGGGCCTCGCCACATTAAAGAAGAAAAATGAGACAAGCCTTGATGACACCCAAGTCTAGGCAGCCCAGGAATAAAAACGGTTTTCACCAGCCTAAAAAGATTTTCACTCTCAGTCAAACAAGACCTGCCACACTTACAAATAAGCAAATACACCACAGCCAACATTAACTGATCCAAGATTCTGGTTGTCTAGATGAAACTGCACATCAGTGTCCACTTTGCACTGTTTAGACAAGGGTGATCTGTTCTGAAAAGGCAGAAAAAGAGTTTGGATAAAATCCTAGATAGAGTGCACAGCCTCCCCTTGTTCTCCAGCTGCAGATCTGCCTTCTTTCTTCCTCACCCTCTTTTTGCTCTCTCTTCCTCCCCCCTGGTTGTCTGCATGTAGGTATGGGTGCTACAACCACTGCCTTCCACTGGTAGGCGTTGTCTCAGGAAGTCTCGGCCAGGTGCACCTGTTGTGCATCTCGAATCAGCGGCCGTACTTAAGCCCAGCTCTGTGATGCCAGATTATTGAGGTAGTAATATAATACACACTTCTTGCAACTCTGCATTTACTTACCTGCTTGTTTGAGTTCCTGTCTAGCTTGTCTTTGGAAAACCTGCCTAATACTTATCTGAAAACCTACTTGAGCTTCTCGTATTTCAGCCTGCAACTGGAAACTTGCCTGCATTGAGGCTCATAGTGACTGGAACTCTACCTGTGTGGAAATTCTTGTCTAGTTACTTACTTGAGTGTAATCCCAGCCTGAATACTTGACTCGGAATATTTATTGTTAGAATAGAATAGCCTTTATTGTCATTATACAGCTGTACAATGCTGCTTCCTGAGTTCAGTTCAGTAAAGCTGTTAAACATCTCAACTGTGTCTTGCTATTGAGATCTTCTGGACACCCCTAACGCTTTCAAAGTATTGAATGTTATTTCAGAGCCTGATTAAAGATGTCACCTCAGTGGCACCCGCTGGCTTCTGAACTTTGCATTTTGAAGCCTCGATGCTGTCGTTTTGGTTACCAGCGTATTACTTTTGTGGAGGCAGAACAGACCATATTTGGACAGGAAAGTGGAGGGCTAAATTATCAGGTAGTCCTATAATCCTAAAAAGTTTGATTAAAGATTTGCATAAATAAACTGCAAAGGTACAGCAGGGATATGAAATAAAGTGTGCTAATTAGCACTATGTAACAGACTAAAGGCCTTTACACACTGGACACATGAAATTCATGAGAATAGTTTATGCATTACATGAATAAATAGACAATCACACCACTGCATATGGGAACAAGTGTGCTCGTAGCTCAGAATATGCACCACTACTGAAAATACAATGATATAGAAATTTTACAATAATACTATATAGACACACAGCTAGATACTACTCCAGGTCAGTCAGCTCTCTGAAATGCTTTCTCTGCGTCCTCAGTGTGTATATACTGTACGCTATATGAGAAAATTGTGTCTGAAAAATCAGAATTTCGTGTTGTTGTTTTGTTTTTTTTTCCCACAATGTGCTCGGTGTGAAAAGGCCTTACAGCTATACAACAAGCTGCTAAAAGTGTGTGAGTAAAAAAAAAGAAAAAAGAAACATCACTGATTACACAGTTATTATTAAGCAGGAATCTATCCATAGAGGCAAAAGCCATGTTTGGCTTCATATTTTCAGCCTCAGATATTACTGCTTGGTTGAAAATATTGTGTCCATTGGCTGAAGTTTGGAGATCAGTGCATTGAAAGAGAGCCTATTTGAATAAACTACCTCAGTAAGGCTGTCTTTTCTTTACCTTAAAGCCCATTTTGTAATTGGTGATGGTTTGTGTCTGTTCCTCAGCATGACTCAGCCACAAACATCTCTCCACCCCCTTTGCAAAGTCAACCATCACAGTGAATTAGTTTATATACCAACTACACTGTTTATAGCTTGGTTTTTTTTTTGTGTGTTGTCTGTATATATGGTGGGTGTAACTTTTAAATTGCTGACTGTGGGCTTGTGCACTTTCATCTTCACAGGAGGGTTGCAGTTGTACAATAGTTAATGCTTTGAATGAAAGATAGAATAGCACCCTGAAGCTATTTACATTACTTTAAAGAATGGCAATTTCTTGCCCATGCTGACCAGTTTGTTATGAATAAGTTTCAGCGCAGCTCTATCTTTCTAGTCTTACAAAAACAAAACTGTGCCCTGTTGGGAGGGGGCCACATCTAAAGTCAACATGGTGGCAGAGTTCCCAGGCTCTGGAAACTAAGCAGTAATTAAGACCAATGACATGAGAATGGCAAGCTGCAATGATTGGTCATTCAGTATGCATGTATATGTAGTGCATCTCAAAAAAATTAGAATATCATGAAAAAGTTTGTTTGGAAAAGGTCAACTTTCATATATTCAGTATTTATTTTAATTCTAGCTCTGTAAACAACCTGTCAGGGGGAAGACTGCTGACTTGGAAGTTGTACAGATGACGTGCACTTGAAGTGTAAGTTACAGAGGATCATTAATAGAAAGGAAAAGCGGTAGGAAAAAGTACACGAGCAGCAGGGATGACTGCAGCCTTACGAGGACTGTCAAGAAAAGTCATTTCAAGAACTTGGAAGAGCTTCACAGGGACCAGACTGAGGCTGCTGTGAGTGCATCAAGAGCATCCATGCTGACTTTTTCAGGAAAGGCGCTACAACTGTTGCATCCCTGATATCAAGCCACCCCTGGACCAGAGACCCCATCAGAAGGGTCTTATGTGAGCTCAGGAGAAAAGAACTAGACTGTTGCTCTGCAGTCTATAGTGCTCTTTTCAGATGACAGCAAATATTGCATCTAATATGGAAATCAAGGTCCTAGAGGATGAAGAATCCAAGGTGTCTGACATCCAGTGTGAATTTCCCACTGTCTGTGATGATCTGTGATGCCATATCACTTACTAGTGCTGGTGCTGGTTGGTCCACCTTGTTTTATCAGGCCCAAAGTCAATGTAGCTGCCTAAAAGGAGATTTAAGAACACTTCACGCTGCTATCTGCTGAAAAGCTTTGTAAAGTTGCCAGGCACCAATTTTTAGAACCTGCCCTCAGAACCAAAGCTACTGTACTTTGCTGGACCGGCTAAAATCTGTGAGGTGTTGTCAAGAGACAAATTAGAAACACGTAATTCAAAAATGCAGGTGACCTGAAGGTCTCAAAGAAGTATAAGACCTCAGCAGCGCCACAAACTGAAGTAACTAGTAAAACTAGTAACTAGTAAAAGGTTGAACATTTCTTTATTCTAGTCTTTGATCTTGAGAACTATTCTAATCTGAGACCCTGGATTTCCAATTTTTGTATTTAATATAAAATATATGAAAGTTTACCATTTTTGATTGAAATTGTGACAAAGGGTTTTTCACTAAAGAGGTTTTCATTTGTCGCATTGTCCGAGCAGCTAACACAATGCTGTGATCCTTTCTCGTCCTCTTTCATGTCTCCTTAGCTCTCACCAGAAGGCCTCCCCCTCCCCACGGTTGGACTTCTTTCTCTATGCTGTCTCTCTCTCTCTCTAAAACATCTTGAGACTGTTATTGTGAGTTGGCACTATATAAATAGGACCGAATTAAAGTAGCTTACTGTTTTGCTGTTTCAGTTATACTTGGGATTTTCCTTCGACAACTCAAAATGTCTGCTGCGAAAAAAGGTCTGTAAGACAGAGCCAATCAATAGCAGCTGTTAAAACAGTGTTTCCGTCAAAACACCACATCAAATAACCTGACACAGTGAGGATCTCAAAAGAAAAACAGTGTGAACTGATTTATCTGATCTATAAACACTCACAAGTGCTACTTAAAATGTTTACCTCGGGAATGTAATGCAGGTTTACTTAAGTCTATTGGAAATGAAACACTGTTTTAATTGTAAAATTATTTGAGGGGGTTATACTGCTTTTATTTGACAGCTTTCACTGAATACAGAGAGTACACGTGCAACATGGGTCTCTGCCAAGAACTGAATTCGGGATGCTGTCATTACAGCTTAACTAACTGGGCCGTAAGGATGCCTGATATGCACCAGTCTTAGGCAGCCTGCACAGAACCTGCTGTTGGCAAATGCAGAAAAAAGGTTTACGAATTTCCAGGAACAGTCAACAGATCCTGTTCACCTCATAATATCTTTAAATTCTTGTATAGACAGGCAGCAGAAACCAACATGAAGCATCTTAGTGATAGCAAAGCCGTTTTAGAGGCCATTAAAAAGACTGTTATAAATTCAGGCCATCTATTAGATAATAATGACTGATGAAAGCTGCGGGGTAGTGTAGTGCAGGGGTTAGCCCTATCACCTCACAGCAAGGAGGTCCTGGCTTTGCTCCATATGCACACGTGCAGGTTTTCAGGTATACACGTTCTCGCTGTGCCTGTCTACTCCAGCCCCCTCGCTGAGTCTGCTGACATGGTGATTTTAAATTGGCCCCTGTGATAGAGTAGCCCCAGTCCCTGAGAGGGCCCTATGACAACTTGGATAAGCACCAGCCTGCCAGTAAGTCTGAACTGGATAAGTGATGAGTGATGTAAGGTGATTAAAAAAAAAAAAAGCTGCAGCAATCATATTCTGGACATAGCCACTGTGAAATCACCCACTGGTTGGTGGTTTTCCACTGTGAAGCAGTGAGCTGACAATTTCACTAAAACTTGATGGTGTGAAACCAGATATGATGAACAAGCTGAATCGGACTTGGAGATTTTCACATGCACAAAAGTTAAGCCCACCCTAAAGCATATCCATCATTTTCCCTCTTTTTGAAAACAATGGGGATCATAATTTACAAAGTGAACATTATATTGTGTTCAGTAAGACTTGAGGCCACAGAAGGAGTTGAGGGCTGTTTTCTCATAGATTTCTAAACAACTGGACATATTTAGGAAGCCATAGATGGCCCCTGCTGGCCAATAGAACGAATCCAGTCGAGCTTTTAGACACAGACTGCACTAGCAATGATCATTCAGCAGCAGCAGCATAGCAGGGACACCAGATCCCCTCAGTGTATTGGGTGAATGGTTAAATTTGACCTTTATTTTCTCAACATTTTACCTGCATTTTACTTTAATGTTCAGAAAAAAATACTCTTACTTTCAAAAGCGTTCCTTTTCAGTGCACTGCAGGCCATATATCTAATAATATCAACATAAAAAAAAGATCAAAGTAGCCTTTTACCCTGGTCTAGATAGTGTAAAATGTTCTGTGTCCACCCGTGAGGTACATTCTCTGATACTGGATTTTTCAATTTCTGACACTGCCTAACCAGCACTATTTATGGTTTCATTTAGTTTGGTTTTTCCCATTAGAAAAGGAAGAGTGGAATACCTTAATGCACAAAGGTGTCCCCTGGCGCCTCAGCTCTCCCTATCAGCCCAGACGCCCTCTTCTTTCAACATCATGCCTGCAATGTTCCCTGTTGCCTTGGCAACCTTGTGGCCAGGCAGGCCTCTTTCCTCGCTCTGGATACACAGCGACTTCTGTTTTTGCCCCCAAGCAGCTGAAGGAGGATTCACTTAGGTGGTGCAAAGAAAAAAGGTGCACGTATGCCCTTTTCCGTTCTTCCCAATGCACGATTACCATAGCTTCACTCAAACTGAGAAAAGCCTTTTCAAAGGGATGTGGTGCTGAAATCTGCACTGCATACATATTCTGAAAGCCACTAGTGTGCATATAGAAGCAGGCTAGACACTGTTAAGGGTCAGCACTGCTAAGTTTTAGGTTTGAAAGATGCATTTTCACTGTGAGGAAATGCCATGCAGGACGGTTTCATTTTGAATAGATCACAGTCAGTTGCAATATACTGTGAGCCCACTGTTAGGAGACGCTCACTGTATAGAGCAAAAATGATCAGTTTTAAACACTTCAGCATTTTTGGAAATACGCTTATGTGTTTTCTTTCCTGTGAGACGATTACCACCATACTCGTGTCTTTGCTTTAAACTAGAGGTGGAACCACGTTTCGATTAGCTGAGCTTAGCATAAAAATTGAAAGCAAGGGGAAACTGGCTCATACCTAAAGATTTAAAATGATATGTATTGGCATTTTTGAATCTATGTATTAAAAAAATGCGAGCAAGCAACATTTGCAAGTTGTTACCTTGAAGTACAGCTGTTACTATTGTCAAAAAATATATGTAAAAATTGATGTATATTAAGCAAAATTAAGCATTGGAAATGTAAATATGAAAAGGTATATATTTTTTTAATTTATAAAGAATCAACCATCTGTTTCTCCATTTCTGTTTTTTTTAAGCTAGGCTATACCAGTCCAATGTAATAGCGATTTCCAAGTCCAAACCACAAATAAGCCCAGCACCAACTTTGCGACACCTAGCGACAGTCAAGAACCTCCAGCAACCACCTGCCAACCTGTCAGGAAATACACCTTTTACCCCAGGTTACCAGGTGGCTGCCGTCTTGTTACTAGGCCATGTGACTGAGATCTTAGTTGACAGGAAATGCCACTATCTCACTAACAGAGATCTCAATCAATAAGCTAATGGACCACTGATGATGTATTTCAGAATTTTCAAGATGTAGGTTAAATTGTTTTGAGTAAAGCACTGACTGAGGGTCAGTCAGTGGCGTACAGCAGCTGTACTGAGACAAATGCTATCATATGAAAGGGGAGAGACAACAAAAATGGGCTGTATTGCTGCAGGCAAGAGAGTTTCTGAGAGCACACCATCTACAACTCCATATTAGTAGTTGATGTCACTGCAAGGTTTATAGTTGTGATCCTAAGCTTAATCTCCTTGCTGATATTTCAGTTGGTCCGACAGTGGATTTTCTTTTTTGAGGCATCAAAATATTGGTGTCTGGCACACTCTGAACCAGGGGCTGTGGTGTTAAAGTTTTTTTAAGATGCACAGTACTGTGATATGTTAGAAAGAAAAGGAGCTCAGTCAGTGCAGTAGAGATTTGAAACTTTTCTCTGAAGGCTGCTGTTACATCACCACCTAACAACAGGTCCTGGCTCAAACTTTTAATATACAGACAGTACTATCAAACTCTCTACTCATTTTGGGTGCTTTCTTGCCTTTATTTGGTCAAAGAAGAAGGGAGAACAACAGAGCAGAGGAAAACATGGAAAGGGCCTCAGGTCAGAATCAAAAACTTTATTGCCAAAATGTATGAAACATCATTTTGAAAGATAATATTTTATAGTTTCTGAAGGTTTGTCATTTAGTAGCCTATGTGGCTGAACCAGAACCCAACTCCAACTTTAGACTGGTGAGGGTTTGGTGAATGTTGAGGGGTACATTTAAATATTAAATAATATCGAATTTCTTCTAAAAGAGACTCTACTTGTAATCTGAGTGCGCTGTGTTGACACTACTGAACCACTACATTATCAACCTGCGTAAACAGTGTGACGCCAAGCATATGTCACCTGTTCTGCTCGGTGAAGCTAAGTCATTAAACGGGTTTACATAACTGGTCAGTGGATTCTGGGAAATGCCAAGAGTGTCCAGCTGGCAGAACTGTCTCCTGCTTCAAAAGTGACATTACAAAATACCAGCACAGACTGCTCATAGAAACAGCACAGGCTTCCTAAGTACTTTGCTTTAGTCAGCAAAAGCAAATTTACTTTAACTAGAAATAAAGAAAGAAGTGTAAGGGTGATAACTAAGGAGCAGTTCCTGTTTCACTATACCATCACCAGCACACAGTGTGATATATGAAAGGACTAGTGTGGGACAGTTCCCATGTTCTCTTACAAGGGATTGTAATGAGAATAGTTATCACTTTGTCTTCTCAGCTGTATTTCATCAGCTTTGACTGCCTGGTTTTATCTTGAAGGGCCTTTTACTCTGTGTGTGTGTGTGTGTGTGTGTGTGTGTGTGTGTGTGTGTGTGTGTGTGTGTGTGTGTGTGTGTGTGTTTTGTTTTTTTTCG
>VOQJ01047725.1:0-14656 GCA_015052665.1 Apistogramma diplotaenia | reverse complement strand
AAAAGGAAGAGGGGCGTGCGGGGGCCGGTGTTGCCGTGTGGCCCTGGTTCGTCCGATGCGTCGGGGGGGGTGGGGGGGGGGGGGGGGGGGGGGGCACATTGCTTGGGCCAGGGAGGGGCTAAGTTACTCCGCTAGTGACACACTCTGGTCTCCTGCTGTCACATCACAGCCAGTTACCAGTTTTAGATCACTTGATAACAACACGACAGCTTATTATTTGGCCTAACTTACTCAACCTAAGTGTGTCTGTGTTCATCTGTATTTATGTCGAAATTCTTCTTATGCTTCTCGTTTTCTAAGGGATGTAATTTCTGAAATCGAGACTGAAATCCCAATACTAATCTGCAATATCATATTGTTGGGCAACCCATGCCTATTCAATGGATGCTCATCTCATTGAAAACTGTAATATTGATTGTTCAGGTAACAAATTAGCTGGAAATTTACTTATTTAGTAATCCAGACTGTTATAAAAACAAGCAAACAAACAAAAACAAAAGTAATTTCCCATTTGATTCCTACCCTCTAAAGAAAAAAAAACCCTCAACCCATAACCCAGAAATGAAGGTATGAACCTGGTTTGGGGGAGCTGTGACTTCCCTACTCCTTTTTTGCCTGCTGCCTCTGTCCTCTTAAACCTAGCAACAGTAGGCCCCTTTGAGAATGTCCCCTGCAGTCAACACATTTGGAGACTTACCTGAGTCAGTGCTGTGCTTTTTTTCATGCTTTCCAAGAGAGGTTCCTCATCCCCGTGGCGGAAGTCCAGGTACACTACTTTATGTGTAAAAGTGGAGAACTCATTGCTGAAGCAAACTTTGTAGACTCCCTTCATAGTTGTGGTGTGAGAGAAGCTGTCATACTGTTTCTTCTTCTCATTATACAAGACGTTGTCACGAGGATCGGTGACAAAGCAGTCCACATCGTAGTTGCCCCCTGAAATGACCTAAAAGAAAATAAAACACAAACACACAGACTGATAATTATATATATATGCAAAGACAGTTGTAACTTGGTGCCATATGTTGCCAAGTTGTTAAATATGAAATTATTCAATATGGGTGAGTGTGCCAGCTGTTCCTCTGGAAATCACCGGCTTTCTCTTTATAATGCCACAAAAGTATTTACCTTAAAATGTAAATTTGAGATAACATATTGTGAATTGTTTGTATATTAATAAAGTTGAACCAAACTGAAGTTAATAAAAACATGCATTCAGTACTATATACTGTAAACTATATAATATAAATTTGTTCTTTGATTTCTGGAAACACAAGACAAGAAAATACTTAAATGCCAATTTCCCACCGAAAGAATGAGTCGAACAGCATCCCCTGGATACACACATTGAACAGAGGGAGCTTTCAGAGGAACTTACTTGGAAGTCTATGTCAAACTTTACGTCTTTCTCCAGCTCCTCGTAGAAACACTGCTTATCGTTGTCAGGCAGTTCAAAAGTGAGCTCACCTCCAAACACCACAAATGCATTCCGCAGCAGCAAACAGGTGAATACCAGATACAGCATCGTGAAAACAAAGAGAAGGTGCAGACAGACAGCGTTATTCAGCGCTATTCTTCAGCGCTGCAACAATGTTAACAGGCTGTAGTTCTGACGTGGCGCGAGCACAAAGCACTTCCGGGAAAGCGTTGTTTATTTTTTGCTTAAAAATATAGCCCACAGCTGTCAAACGTAATCTAATGTCGGACAAAACCCAATGTAAGCTCTTAATGCAATATATAACATTTTAATACCAGTTTAGACCCATGAAGAAGAAATGCCTTTAACCAGCTCGGCCGACTTTTTAACCAATGAGAGCATCTCAGCGACAAGTTTTTTCCCTTCAAAATAAATGCACGGCATTTGAAAGGAGGCTCCTAGAAACCATCCATCCATTTTTTTCTGGCGACAGAAACACATTTCAGTAAAATAACACAAAGCACAAGTAGCCCTTCAATTTCAAAGTAAATTCATTTGTAGGCATTATTATTACTTGGAGTAATAAAATGTGTTTTTAGTAAAATTATATTTTCATACCACAAATGTACTTCATCAATAGTTAAAAGCATCCATTCATGTCGTATGGCCGCTACTAGTGTTTGTTATTGATGACACTCTTTTGTTTATTCACCAGTTAACTATGTACCATAAATAATAAATCTGTTTCACATGCTGTCAAAAACTTAACAGTGATAAACAAATATATAAACAACTGTATTTAAACTAATGCATTTAAAAAAACAAAACAAACGATTTTACCTGCCATTCAGAGCATGCCAGCACAAGCTGAACTGCTGCATTTTAAGTAAATACAATAGATGAGTCAGCGAGCTGCAGGATTATCACCTATTATCTATTGATGGGCGTGTTTTGCAGGGCATGTGCATACACAGACATAGTATTCGGAGCTCCTGTGTTCTATTCAGTAATATACCAAATACACCAAATATAGCAAACACGTGTGCTTTCGGCACAAAAACAGCATTAGTGTATTCGAAAGCTTTAAAAACAAAACAAAACAAACAACAACAAAAAAAACGGAAAAGTTTGTATGTCGTAAATCCGTTGCCATGACAACACAAAGTAGACATAATAAAACGTCTTATTCTGAAAATCCCAATTATGTTATTCCACACCCCCACTTCCGGCCAGTTTAACGTCGTAAAATGCGAAAGGTGTTTTCACCGTTGTTTGCAGCTGCTGGCCTTTTCTACAAAACAGATCCTTAACTGCAAATTTGCACTAATATTTCATTTTAAGTTCCCTAAATAAGTTGCAGAATAGTTTGAACTATGCAAAACTACGCAGACGCTATCAAGGACTTTGCCGAGAGACATGCAACTTGCCTCACAGTTGTCTTTGCTGCAGGTAAATCTGTTTCTCTATTAAATGTATCCTGTTTAAACTGTGTTAGCTCGTACATTTGGTAGACTTTGTTAAATGGTAATGGACGGGGATGCTTTCTTATGCTCAGATTGTATAAAGATTAGATTATCTAATATAACACACCAGTAGGCAGAAACCTGCTTTTCAGGTAAATATTTGGCCAATAGAGATTCTTGCTGCTGTTTACAGGTGTGGATTTCTAGGAATATCAGTGCAATATGCTACTTGACTCAGCATATTTAAATAAAAACCTGTGGTTAATAGAGAGAATCCCTGAACCAAGAGTGAAATGTGACATATTGTAGATAAAGAGCAAATGAAAGATAACAGAAAGTCCTCTTACTATCCTGTTTCATAAGATAAGTGTCTTTTCCTGTCAGGGGTAGGCATGCTGACCTTCCGGAGATGGATGGCAGGGGGAGTGTGTCGGAGCAAGGCCAGGCTCGATGGGAAAACAGTCCTCATCACTGGAGCCAATACTGGCATTGGGAAGGAGACAGCCCTGGACATGGCCCAGAGAGGTAAGACCATGTTTGCTTGTTTATTTGTAAGGCAAAGGTACGGGAATAACAACTAACATAGGCAAGAGCAGAGTTTCATGTCCTGTACATATTGGCATTGAGCCAAATCTGATTTCCACCATCAGTCCCTTGATGGGCATTAATAGGTGCAGCTGTTTAAAATTAATGTTGTATATGGTAAGTTGAAGTAACTTAAACAATCAAACTAAGCCAAACAGATCGCAAGATTTACAACATGACTCCTTGCACATAACCAAAGAAATAGTCAGTGTCAGAGTTGGTTATGGTCCAGACTTTAACCTGGATTTATCTCCATCTTCAGCCTGCTATCCAATTCAGGGTCACTGGAGTGCTGGAGTCTGACCCGTGTGGAACTTATTTTTTGTAGCAGAAAATGTGAAAACCTTGTAGCTGCTTTAAATTGGCAGGGTTGGCGTTTAGAAAAGCTGCCTTTAATTGATACTGTGCAGTGCTGTGAAAAAGTATTTGCCCTCTTCCTGATTTCTTATATTTTTGCACACTTTTCACTCTTAAAAATGTTCACTCTTAAAGATAACCCATGTAAATACAAATGTTGTTTTTAAAGGATTTCATTTATCCATACCTAGCTGGCCCTATCTGAAAAAGTAACATGTTAAGTGTGAAAAGTATGCAAAAGAAATCAGGAAGGGGGCAAATTCTTTTCCACAGCACTGTAGTTTGTGTAGAGCAAGTCTTATAATCACTCTACAGTTTTCCTACTGATACATTTCAGCTGCTAATTGCTTATAGTGAAGTCGAGTTATCACAACAGAACTGGTGGCACTCAATGATGAAGACATTTAAATGTGTCAGATTACAGTATCAAAACTAAATTTTTTAAAAACTTTTTTTTTTTTTTTACGATGTAATCAGAGCTTTGATAGCCTATTTATAAAGATATGTAAGAGGACGTGAGATTATACTGTATAACTGATGCATGCATGAGTGCTAGAGCTGTATGAAATGGTAAGTGGTGACAAGTTTGCCTAAAGATTTGAATGAACTTTTGCTGATTCTTTCTTGTCTACCACTTTAAAAATGTATTTAAATGAAATCTCTCTGTGTAAACAGAGTAGAGCTTCAGTGAGTGCTTCGTTTGCACATCCTCTGGTGTTAACATGAGCTTTTATCATTTTTGTTTCCAAAGGAGCCAGGGTGATCCTGGCCTGCAGGGACATGACCAAGGCCCACATCGCAGCAGATGAGATCCGTCAGAAGAGTGGGAATGGCAACGTGCTGGTAAAGAAGCTTGACCTGGCCTCACTGCAGTCTGTCAGAGACCTTGCTAAAGATGTGGAGGCGAATGAAGAGCGCTTGGACATCCTGATCAACAATGCAGGTAGTCCGGTGGTTCCTCCTTACTAAGTCAGTAGAAAGTTACATTGTCTCCTCTCTGCGGGGCCACCATATAGATTCTTAGGAATAAGCAGAATAAGTGCAGTCATTTATTCTTATGTTAGGTATTATGATGTGCCCTAAGTGGAAGACTGAAGATGACTTTGAAATGCAATTTGGTGTCAATCACCTGGGACATTTTCTCCTCACCAACTGTCTCCTCGACCTGCTGAAGAAATCGACACCGAGTCGCATTGTTATTGTCTCCAGCCTGGCACACGAGAGAGGTAAAATCTTGGTGTCTAATATCAGACAAATAAACAATTTTTTTTATGTTGCACCTGTTGAAACGCTACACTGAATTTTTCTTGCAGGAAAGATACACTTTGATGACATTAACCTCGATAAAGACTACAAACCTGAGAAGAGCTACCGGCAAAGCAAGCTAGCCAATGTTCTCTTCTGCAGGGAACTGGCTGCAAGACTGAAAGGTAGTGTCATAACACATGTATAATATGTGTTATGTTAACTATTTCACCCTCCTGTACTGATGAACATTGCTTGATGCACACCTTTTTTTCTGATGGACCCATCATTAGGCACTGGCATAACAGTGTACAGTCTTCATCCTGGGGTCATCCGCACAGAGTTAGGCCGCCATCTATTTACTACCTTTCCTGTATGGAAGATGATAATAGCAAAGGGCTTCATGATGCTGGTTAAAAACTCGTGGGAAGGAGCCCAGACCACCATCTACTGCGCTGTGGACGAGAGCCTGGAAAACACCAGCGGCCTCTACTACAGGCAAGCGTATCCGACTGTGGAATTGTGTTATTGGGGTGGAAAATATTCTCCTGCCATACCAGTCAATTAATCGAATATTAGCAGAGGCCGAGATAAATAACAATTTAGTGTGAAAATATTTAGTAGTTACTTTTTTAAACACGAGCAATTAGCATTTGTACAGTATCAGACATGATTTTAGTCACCCTGTGTGAGCCTTTTCATGATTTCGCATTCTCTTTTGTTCATTCCACCGTACAGCGACTGCACCCCCAAAAAGCCAGCACCACGGGCCCTGGATGACGCTGCAGCCAAGAAGCTGTGGGACCTCAGTGCTTCTATGGTTGGTCTGTCTTAAGCACAGAAGCCTGACATACCTGTATCACTGCTTCCCTTTTTCTTTTTTTTTTTCTTTTTTAGCAAGTCAGCTGCCTGGTTTACATGGATGAAATAAAGTGCTAATCTTTATATTCTAATATATTCATGGACGTTACATTAAAGATTTTTCACCTGCTCAAATCTTATAGGGTTTGTAGAACACGATTTTGCACTATTTACTCTTGTCAGCATGCACTTATTAAACTCATGTTAGTCTTTTATTTTATGTTTACTCTGCATACAGGGTATACTTAAGGAATGTCAGCTATATCATTTTGAAAACAACAATGTTTGCTTATGAATCTGCCATTTGGGCTAGTTGGTTCTCATTTTAAAATGTCTATTGGGTTGAGGTGAATCCAGTCAACTTCTTCCGCACCAAACTTTCTTTTCCATGTCTTTATGGACCTTGCTTTGTGCACTGATGTGCAGTCGTGTTTGAGCAGAAAGGGGCCATCCTTTTGCTGGAAGTAAGGGGCCGAGCCCAGCTCCTGAAAAACAACCACACACCATAATCCCCACCTCCACCAAACTTTGCAGTCAGACAGGTACTGTCGTCCTGGTAACTGCCAAACCCAGACTTGTCAGTCGGATTGCCAGACAGAGAAGCCTGATTCGTCTCTAGTCCCCACTGCTCTGGAGTCCAGTAGCAGCAGAGAGCTGCAGCGATTGACTCTGCAGAAAGTTAGTGACCCCTGCGCACTATGCACCTCAGCATTGCCTGACCCTGCTTTTATGTGGCCTACCTGTTGGCGACTGAGTTTGCTTCCTCGTCACTTTCATTTTTATCATACCACAGCTGACTGGAATATTTAGTAGTGAGGTAATTTCACTAGTGGACTTTTTGCAGAGGTCCTGTCACGCAAGCACACTGGAATTCACTGAGCTCCTGAGAGCGACCCATTCTTTCACAACTTTTTGTAGATGCAGTCTGCATGTCCAGGTGCTTGGTTTTACACACCTGTGATCATGGAATACCTGAATTAAATGATTTGGATAGTTGAGTGAAGACCTTTGGCAATATAGTGTGTATAAAATATGATTTTAGTCATGGCATCTAACAATTACAGACATACTCTAATGCCATCTGTTTTTCTTTTTTGGTATAGTTAATTCTGTGTCAGTCTAATATGTAAAGCAAGAGACAGAATATGTTGAAACAGGGCTGAAGTAAAGGAAGTGACCATAAGTGCTGCCAGCCATGAAAAGATCGTTGCACTTGGCAGGAGAGAATCGTATACTAGGTGTGGAGAGAGTAGACGCCTGAGGGGCAGAGAGCAACCTGGATACACCCAGTAGGTACAGAAGACTCACCAGCCCAGCGAGGGCCCTGCTGTGTGTTTGTGTGTATTTACAAGAAAGTTGTAATATGTCTGTTTTTGTTCTCTGAGATGAGAGTTGACGTATGAGACTGAAGATAAACAAATAAGTGTACAGCAAATAACAAAACCGACAAGCTGTTAAAATTCCTTTTGGCAATAAATCTGTTGACGAGCGTCATTTCTTCTGGCAGTTACTCCACAACAGGTGCAACGACTCAACAATTTCAATGCATTTATACATTTTTATTTAGGGGAAGTTACGACTGTAAAATCCTGCAACATTTAAAGCTTTCAGTGATTCCAACCTAGAATTGCGCAGCCAGATTATCAGCACATGTAATGATGAAAACAGGAAATAAGCCCCCGGAATTCTTTCAGTACAATAAGATGCCCGTCTGGACTTCAAAAGCAAAGGTTTCACGCCCATTCAAAAGATCTTAAAATGGTTAAAACACAAGGAAAAACAGTAATTGCTTAGGTGTTGGATCATTTTATAACACAAACTGCTTTTTAAAAGTAAAATGTGAGGTTTCTGATTAGTGTTAGAATGTTTATGCCCACTTCTCACCCACTTGCATATTTGAGTTTGCAAGTTTTAAGTCATCGTCTACTTTTATTTTGTAAATCTCGCTGTCCTTATTCAGCGTGACATATGTTTTCTTAACTTTGGTGCACTGAGCTATAAAGTGTAAAAATATTTGTGGGTATGAAAGTTATGTCAGTATGTTGGCACGCATCAAACTGAAGGCCCGACCACCCCCCACCCCCACCCCCACCACCAAGTTCAGTTGTGCCATCCTCGGTGTACAGTCAATGGATTATGCTAGTCATGCTGTATCATGTTAGGCTGCGACCCTGCTGCTTTTTAAACCAAACTTTAAGTATTTTTACAGGTAACTGACCTGTTTTTGTGTTACAGTAAGTCTGACAGCACAGCCCCAAACCAGCACCAAGCCATTTTTTTGAAGTCACTATAGACAAATCACAGGGTTACGTGTTAGTGTGGGTAGTTATAATTTGCACAAACCCCTTTCTTCACTCACACTGTGACATTTTAAAACTTGAAACTCTTACATTCTAACAGTTCTCGACATGTTTAAAACAAGCAAACATAAATCAGAAAGCACAGAAACTAATACCAGCCTTCAGCTCAATTCACCAGTAATAAACTGAATGACTGAATTACCCCACAGGCTCTCTGGCTCAGATGTTGCCTCTCCAGTATCTGTAGGTAATGTCATGCACATGCCCTTATCAGTTCTCCGTCCAACGGATACAGAATCTATAGCTGGGCTGGAAAAGTGATAAGGAGATGTGAGCGACCACAGTACCACAAAAGCATCTGTTTAATCTGTTAAACTGTGATGAAGTACCTACTGCTCAGGACAAAAAGGACTCCTGAGAGTGTTGGAAGTCTGTGTAGTTTTCAAATCACCAAAAAAGAACCACATGAACCCAGCATCCATTTCCTCAAAGGCCTTAAAGAGGTGTTCCCGAGGTCTGGAGCAGATGTTTTCTGAAGTTTCACTCCCGTCGCCACGGAGGAAGTCAGCCTGCCAAGGAAAAAAGTCCCTGTCTGTCTTTCTTTACTGTCTGCCAGCTTCTCGGATCCTTACTCGGCAAAGGACTAGTTAAGCTTTAAGCAGTCAAAGTGGGCTCCCGTAGCAGTGGCCCTTCACTGTTTGACTGCTGACAAACCTTTGAGGACACACCCCACTGATGAGTTTTATTTCACTGCAGCCCCGCCTGGCTTTGAGAGATTTCTATGCTGCTATTGGTTCATTCTCAGAACTCACCATACCTGCCCCCTGACTCCCGAGGACCGGAGCCAAATAGTTCTTCCAGTTGTCAGTCATGGTGGAGATCAGCCAGTGGGATGACAGAGACCAAACCTGGTGGGTGTGTTCCTCACAGGTGTGGCTGAGAAACACATTCCAATATGTACATACCTGTCAGCTCCTCTGGTATTCAGCTGCTCCTAGAAAGTGAGACCTCTATTGACCACTGGCTCTCCTCTTTCCTCCTCCCGGGGCCCATGCAGAGGGAGAAGGAAATAGCTCTCATTTCAGTTGCACAAATAAGCAATTTTATATCCGTGCTGTTTGTCTGGTCTTTTTTTTTCTGTAACTGTGCCACTTCCTTTAATTTTATGGGATCTCGTAAGTGGAACCGATGATACAGTTGGTCTATAGGAAAGAAAATGGCTTGGCTTATGGCTTGAAGGCTGTTTTGACTATAAACACAGCAATGTTTCACAAGTGGCTTTTCAATGGAAAAACAAAATGACAAAACATGAAGGTGAATAAAGGCAGCTTTAGGTTTCTAGGAACCAGAGTATCTTGGCATGTACCCTGATATGTGGCTTCAGTTAGCACACAGGTGCAGGCACTGGCATGTACTTTCCCCCCCAGCAAAGAACATCACTTTGCTCCCTCTGGAGATCATAAAGTTTCGAGGAGAATATGTGCAGAGCGGAGACTTTTTTTTGTCTACCGTTCTGGTATGCGGGTTTCTCTCCCTCCATAATAGAACCATTTTCCTCATGTCTTTCTCTCCTGCACCTCCCTCGTGTCCCTTCATCTCTCCTTGTCTCTGACTTTCTCTGTCTCTGCCGGAGTACAGAGGGAAACTGTGTGCGCCCGAGGCAGGTGCGGGAATGCAGGTTTGTAGCGTTTGTGGGCCTAAAGCAGAGCAGCCTATGCCGTGACTACCTTTGGACGAGTCTGTGCGTGTTGAGCTCAATCAGAGCAGTTATGGTGACTAAGGGTTTCTGTGTCGCCAGTCACTGTACTTAAAGAGAACGTGCAGATTTCATTTTATTGTTTGCTGTTGTTGCTAAAAATATGAGGTTGATTCTTTTAATAATGGAAATATCAAAATACTACAAAGAATGTAGTAAACATGTAGCCCGGTGCCAGCTGACTTGATGGATACTGTAGTTCACAGGTCAAAATTCAGATCAATTTTATTTATATATTTATATCACAACAAACAGTCGCCTCAAGGCCAAAACTATTAAAAAAAGACAACAACTATTCCACAGTGTCCGTGATGCCACTTGTTAGAAATGCTGAAACCACCAACAGCTTACAACAGACAAAATTACACATATCTGAGTCAATGACATATTCCAGCTTTTTCTATGTTGCATTCCAAAATTTGTTTGCAGTGTAGGAGTTAGACCACAGCATCTATCAAATGTACCACATAAAAAAATGTGATGTGTCATGTGTAAATGTGCGTTAATTCAATAAGCATAGAATAGAATAGAATAGAATAGAATAGAATAGAATAGAATAGAATAGAATAGAACTTTAATGATCCCACGATGGGGAAATTCGCATGTTACTGCAGTGGTACAGAAAAGAAAAAAATGTATACATAGAGTATAAATGTACACATACATGAAAAATAAACACTTTATACAGATTTTAAAACACTATATACATTTGTAGTAGTATATACATTTTAATAAAGAGTGTATCATAAAGACATTTTTATGTTGATGGAGATGCTCGGCTGTCTTTCACAGGTGGGCAATATGGCTAGCATGCACAATACGGTGCAGCTGAGTACTTTGATTTTGGCCTGATTCAGGCCTGGACTGCGTTATGTTGTAAGGCGTTGCTTTTATTCTTTCTATTTATTTAATCTTTCCTTGTTTGGAGTCCTATCAGCCTCTTAGAGAAAAAAATACAAAAAGGATTCTTTAAGAAATATGATTTCTTATGCTTTCCCCAAATTTGTTCACAAGCATGAAGAAAATGATGAAATATTTCTAATGGTTAAGTATGATTGGTTTTTTTTATAAGGGAGCAGCACTATGAATTAAAAGGGCATGAAAATATTGAGAACAAATAGTGTCAGCGACTTTCCCTGTGCCTTTGGCACCCACATAACCCCGTGGTACTGAAATAGCATTGTTAGCTTGGCACTCATGGTTCTGCTTGTATTTGTGGGGCGAGACAGAAGGGGCATATCAGGATCGGGATCAGGGGTGTCTGTAAGAATTCCAGGGTCCAGGCTGGGAGGAGGATTTTCCGAGGGTTGTGAGGGGTGTTCGGACCCCGAGGCTGTGTCCTGTCACAAGGGATAACAGCATTGTTGAGTGAGCACATAGACAAGAGGGGAGGTGCTGAGTCAGCTGTCTGCCTGGTTTAGCACATGCTGTGCTGCTCTGGACCGTTCAACGTACGGTTCCCATCGGCTCCTCAAGTCAGGAGCTACAACCCCCACAGTTTAAAAAAATGAAATAAAGCGAGCAGTCTAAAAGGTCCCTAAAGCTAAAAAGATTGTTAATAGTCGAGTTTACTTTATGGCATTTTGAAAGTAAATGCATGTAGCGAATATATGGGTGTTCCCTACAAACTGTATGAGGTGTCATAAACATAAAAGTGCTTTGAAATGTTCTGCTTAAACATCAAGTTAATTTCTTTCTGAGATGTGGGAGTCCAAAAGAGGAAAAACATACACTTTTACATAAATCTTTTAGGTTCGCTCACTTCCAAAATCTTTACACTTTACTTATAATATTCTTCCCCTCAGTGTTATGCAGCCGTTTTCTGCGTGATTTCACATTCTGCACTTGATATTTTGTGATGTCTTAACATACCATCAGGGTAGGAAGAGCTGCAGCCATCCCTGCTTACATTGTTATCGATTATTTAGTTGAGTTGCTCTCGTCAGTGTGAATGTCTGGTGCTAAGCAAACAGGCTTCAACCTCTCTTTATCCAGTTCCGGGATGTTGTGGGAACATCTGAAAACCAGGGTCACTCATGTGGACCAGAGGAGATCTGCTAAAACATCTTCCGTCCCTCGTTGGGATTAGGGCGGACACATTCCTGGCCCCTCTGCTCTGAGGCTCCCGCTGTTCACGTGTGTGAAATAATGTAAATAATAAGCTTGCTTAGTTCATTGAATTTTGAATTGTCAATACATTTAGACAAAATTTATGATAATAACAGGTCCAAGATAGATTTCCAATTTTCATGCAACTCTCTTTCTAAAATGCACTAATCTATATAAGCCTCTTACATGACTACAACAGTGCTTTTGCTTAGAAATAGCTTCTGTGCTTTGCTAACACTGTTGTCATGCAGTCAGTATAAATTGGAATAGAATGATAGAACATGAAAAACTCAGCACTCATCTTTTGAAAGTTTAATTTAATAAATTTACAGTAACACCAAACCGAGTGTGAAAATATTGTTTATTAGGGAAAATGGCAAAGAAAATAAAAGTAAGAGTACTGTAAACATTTAAATTAATATCCATAAACTCAATATATTTTTCCTTGGCTTCAGAGCTCTGTCTACACCAGCCCAGAAAATGTCATCCAGGCATCGCGCACAATCTTAGCCCTGGGCAGGGAGCGGGGAGAAGTACCCCCTGGTGTGTGGAATCGTACCCTGGATGGACTTCAGTCAGTGGAATGTCCCTGCACACTTCCTCCAGCAGTGCAGGTTTTCCCACTGCAGATTTTTATTGCACACTTTCTACCACCAGTTTGTAAACAAACAAACAAGTAAACAGATCCTATGTAACTGTTGCTGTTGAGTTTAGATATCTTCAATGAGTTATTCTGATGAGCGCCTTGTACAACCTGTTTATACAGCAAGAAAGGCACAGATGTGTTTTATTAACCAGCGATGGACAAATTCCATTTAGCTGATTTTGTCTTTCACGCGTGTGGGTTTACGTTCACAGACACATTATGTGAACACTACTTAACCCTTGTTTGGTGTTCATGTTTTTATTACCCAGCCAGTGTAGACAGGTCTGGAGGACCCACTGCATTATTTGGCTCTTAATCAATACACTAATAATAATTTATGTAAAAATCCTAAACAGATTTATGCTTTATCCCAGTTCCAAGCAATACAGACCACCCAACATCAGGGATTCACCTCTGCTGTGGCACATTTATGAATAAAGGTTCTTTTTTTGCGATAAAATGCAATAAGAAAAGAAAATCAATCATAACCAAGATATGTGTTTAAAAACATGTTTATCTTGAATGAATATAAATGAAACATGGCTTCTGATCGCTACTAATTAGAAATGGAAAAGATTCATGCCAGCCACTCACACCCATTGAACAAATGGCCTGTTTGTGCCTGATGTCCTGCATGAGTCACTGCCATTTATTCCCTGGTTGGATCACACTGGCAGCCATGTGGGACGGCTCATTTCTTGGGCAAGAAGACCAGTCACTTTCACCATTTTTTTCTCCATCGGTTGACGTTCATCTTTCTCCACTTGTTAACTGACTGGTGTTCATTATCATCCTTGTCTTCAAGCTCTAAATTGACAGTGCTTCATGACTCACCTGGTGGAGCAGGTGGCCCATGTACTGAAGGTTAGTGTCCCCACTGCAGAGCCTTGGTTTGAGTCTGCCCCCACGCCACTTCTTGAGTGTTGTGTCCTCTCGCTGGCTCCTCACCCTGTTGTCTGCTGTTTGCAATGTCTTGTCCAATCAAGACAAAGAGTCTCTAGTCCAGAGTTTACAAGTTTTGTTTTAGTATTACTTTTTGTCTGGTTTTATTTTGTTGGGTTTGCTGTGATTTGGTCTGTGTTGTTGAGAAACTGATATCCATGAACAACAAAAATACATATATAATAGAGCACTACACAAATGCTTAGCATGTCTGTCACATTTGAAAACAGTAATCAAGGTATATTTAAAATTCATTAGCTACAAATGTTTTTATTTTATTTTCTTTGTAGACTTTTGGAAATTTTTCAGGCAGAAATTTTGATCTGTCACAGCACGAAAGATGCAAATAGCTAATAACACAAATTGTAATTTTGTTTCAGATCTCTAAATTACAACTGCAGGGGCCTCAAATTGGGAAATTGAAATGCCTGCGTTATTAATTATTTCAGTGATGCTTCAGTTTTCTGCTTTTGCACAAAACCCCCCAAAAACAAAAAACAATGCCTTTCTATGACAATCTGCTCCAATGTGAAATGACTTGATAGAATCTGATTTAATAAACTGAAATGTAATGCAACTGAGTCCAAAACGTATAAACTGCAATGCAATACAGTTCAGAACAGAAATGTCTTCAAAATAAAAGTTTTGTCTTGTGGTTACAAGCAAAATTGTAAATTGCAGGATTTCCGCTAAAATGCCTCTTGACCCTCATCACAAGTTTTATTGAAGCTGTCAAATATTCTTCCCATCAGCATCAAATGCTGAAGAAGAGGAAGGTATTTCTCTTTGTGCATCCCAATTTTGTGTATGGTATAAATAAACTGATAAAATTGTGTTATTTGTATCCTTTACGTACCATTGCTTGAGAGAATATATGCAAATTTATCATTTTATCAGATTGTATTTATCATTTATTTAGGCCAGGGAACGTCAACTGGTGGCCCGCGGGCCACATCCGGCCCGCCAGAGCTTTCCATC
>VOQJ01047724.1:126570-142481 GCA_015052665.1 Apistogramma diplotaenia | reverse complement strand
CAGCACTGCACAGTGAACCCTTTCTTTTCTTTTTTTTGGATAATACTGCTACTATCTATAATGCTAAATTTGCAAAACCAGCTGTCCCTCTCTACATAAGACTGAACAGGATTTTCATTCCTTGTAACATTGTCGCACATATTGAGACGATGTCAGGGTGTTCAGGACAGGCGCTGTTCTCAAGTCTTGCTTTTCCCCAGTATACATGAAGGAAAGTTTTTTTATTATAGTCAGAAGAAAGTTAGCCTGTTTAATCATCAAGGAAAGTTAGAATTCACTGTAGTCAAGTTGAGAAAAGGAAACTTAAGATGTGAAAGAAAAGAAAGCTAAAAGAAAAAAAGATAACATTTATCATTATGGTAAAGTAATTATTAATGCACTTGGATCACCAGGTTTAACTGTGCCTGTCATTTCAGTCAGTGTTGAGTCTGAGGGCTTAAATTCTGCACAAGGGCAGCTTCAAACTGGTGAGCAGTTTTGCATGATTGACCACAGCAACGTAATGAGCAGCATGTCATTCAAAGCCCATTGGTGGCTTTCAGATAAAGTTCCCTGCACCTCCCTTCCTCTTTGAATGAGAGCCCTAGAGGATCAGGTTACTAGAGAGACTGTGTGACTTTTACCATATGAATGAAGCTACTGCCAATTTTTCAGAGAGGTAGATTGTCCCTGGTCTGCGGCCTGGATTGGGTGCCACCACGGGCTGCTTGTCAATCAACCCCAGAAAGAGTTCATTAAATTGACTCCATTAGAACTAATGAGTTGTAGGTCAGCGGTTATGGGTGGCCTCTTCATTCAGGAGTAACAGACCACATAAATGGCAGACTTGTTGATTTCATTAATTCACACCATCAAGGGGGAGAAATGTTGTGTCACAGAATGCCATTTCAGGAAATAGAGGAAGCAGAGGGCTGATTACCTCTACACACCATTAAGCATAATGTAGGGCTGCAATTATCAGTAACGGTCATTATGAATTAATGTGAAATGTGTGTTCTCAGTTAAAAGTTTGATCTACAGGATTTAAAAGTTTATTTTGTCAAACTTCTTGAAACATTAGGGAAAAAAGAAGAAATCATGACATTTTTAAATGAATATCTGACTTAATTTCATATGAAGCAACACATAATCTTTATCCCAACTTAATCAAGAGCACTAGATTCATCTTCAAGTGTAGCGCGAATGGCAATAAATACCAGTGTCCCATCTCGAGAGGCCAGTGTGAGGATTCAAACTGATGTCAAATCGGGACAGATAGTTTGGTAAAGCAAACCACACAAAAAATGTTGTTTTTCAATGTTGGTGACTGAAATTAATCAATGGGAACAAAACAGAACAACAGAGCTTTGTGTTCGTTCATGATATAAACAGAACTGCCGGCCAGAAACGCACAGATTTACATGTGTTCATGTGAAGGCTGTTACAGTAGGTGGAAGTGGGTTACACAGCTCTCCTGTACCGAGTCTGCACCGATCCAAGCTTCAGTTTGCACTGATGTAGCACCTGCTTTGTGTTTGATATGTAAACATTTAACACAGGAACATAAGTTCTGGACCCTTTCAGTATTGAGCAAAATTACATGACTTCTCTGCAAATTTTGGACATGTTTGATTCTGACTTTGCACATGCAGCTATTATTCACTGCTGCGAATGCTAGACAAGAAGAACAGCGTGAACCTCCACCAAGGCAGTTCCCTCTCTGGGTGGTCTTTACTTTTGAGGGAATAAAAATTAATTTTTTACATATTCATTTAGTTTTCTTTGTTGTTTTTTTAAATGTACTTTTAAGATGTTTGCACTGCAGAATACTTCTAAGCAGGCAGCTCATTCGCTTTCACTTGACAAAACTCTTTTCAAAATCATTTCCTAAATACTGCCAATACAAACAAAGGCATTAGAATTTTAAGTAGAGTTTTAAAGCTAAAAAGATGATCTTCATGTGGTACTTTCTGTATGTTGACACCACACTTGTAAGAAGTGATGGTGTAACTGCCCGGATGCTCCCCAGGTTATTTTTAATTAAATGGTAAATAGACTGATTCTTATATAGTGCTTTTCTACTCTACTTGAGCACTCAAATTGTTTTTTACAACTCGCCTCATTCACTCATTCATATAAGCTCTTTGGTTCCTTTATATCTAACACTGGTGCATACAGTAGGAGAGCAACTTGGGGTTCAGTTAAAGACACTTTGGCATGCAGACTGGTGCAGCAAAGGATCAAATCACCAACCTTTAGATTAGTAGGTGACCTCCTGAGCTACAGCCACCCCAACTACTACTGTAACTCGATGCTGTAAAAATGGGGTATACTGTCATGATGACAGCTTTTATACTTGAACTTTTATTCTGAACTCTTGGCTACACTAGTCACAGAGCATCTGCAGCATATTCTGTGACCCCATCCAGATAAAGACTCCAGTTCTTCCCGAATCCCGATTTAACTCCAACCAGCATACGCCAACAGCAGACAGTATGCAGTGGCTAGCCAGTTCCAAAACCTCATTAGATAAATAAGCAGACGCCAGATATTATGAAAGTCTATGATCAGGAAATACGAATATGGAAAAATGAATGGGATGTGAAGGCATGGTAGCAGCAACTGCATAGCCAAACCACAAATCACATCCAGCTATTCTGAGGGAATACAGTACCAGTAAACTGAGGCGATTCCGCAACTCCGCAGCTCTGGATATTATGCAAGCTGGGTCAGTGGTGTCAATGTGGTTATAATTACACCACAATAAGGTCAAACAAGCAACAGTAAAATTAAGCTTTGGGTTCTGCAGAATAGCAGTTGATTGGTTTAAAATGATCTTTTTTAATTGGAAGATTTCTCCAATGTTTGAGCATTTTAATTGCGCTGACAAATTTGAGGGATCTCCTTTCAAGTGGCAAAAGAGAGCTGAGAGAGCTGTACACCGCTGTCTCTGAACAATAGCTGTATACATCGAGACTGAAATACAAAAATAAATGAGAAAACAACCAAAGGAAACAAAAATGGAAGCTCAGTCACACAAAGAAATTAAATCACAGTATTGTAAATACTGTATTGTAAATGTGAAGCTCATGAGCACAATGCCAAACTTTTAACAGCTTTTCAGCTGCCTAACAGCTAAACAGGACAAACCCAGCAACTAAACAGGTTTTAGCAAATGATGGGCACACTTAGCTTGTTCAAGTGGAATGAGTCACAGCATCTCAGCTCTGAGTAAACTTTAGGAATTAGCCAGCCAGGACATCTCAAAACTATTTTCTGACTCCAAGCACTGTTTAAGAAATCAAGAGACATGGCAGATGCAGAGCAACTAGCTTGTTCCTCACCGACCACTTTTTAAAAAGAAAAACCTGCTGGTACCTGGTTAGACCCCCTGTTACCTTCAGACCCGCCTTAGTTTGTTGTGTCACAGAAACTTTCTTCAGAGATTCTGGTTCAAGTCAACAGTTTGAGATTATTTGAGCTCTGTGACACGGCGCGTTGTCCTGTTGGAAGAAACCATCAGAAGACGCACTGGTACACTGTGGACGTAGGCAGCAAGACTACCCAGGTAGGCCGAGGCATTTAAATGATACTCACTTGGCACTAAGGGACCCAAAGCATGCTAAGAAAATGCCAGATGTTTGGTTTGATTTGCTTATTAGATTTAAGTTAAGAGCAATTGAACAGATGTGCCTATTAAAGTAGTGTATGAGTATATATTTAAAAATCATCAAAGCATTAGAGGTTTTAATAAAAGTCACTGTTACTGTACTGTATGAAAAGCATATGTGCATTGATACACTGCACATTATAGTGCATTAAAGTGATGTGAAATTCAGATTGCAAAAGTTTTCAGATGATAACTTGTCCCCAAATATAGAAACTGGGAATTCGTTGGTCAATTGAACTGTAATATCGGAGCATGTAGCACAAATCAATATGACGCCATTGATTGGTCCACATTTTAGGGGCACATCAATGACTCATGCATTCGTTTCTTAATTGCTGAGGCATAATTTACAAGCCTATAAAAGCACAATCAGTGAGCTTTTATTGATCCCAACCTTATTGACTGTTGAAGCAGCACAAATACGCAGGAGATCAGACAGCAGACGGGGTAATGCATTACGCACATCTATTATGAGATGTAAAAAAAATTAAATACATTACAATCAAGTTTAATTTTAATGACAAAATGTACTTAGTCTCAAAGTGTGGAGAAAGTCTGTAGATGTAACTGGATATCACGAGCTAACAAAATTCGGAAGTGTTGGCAGGCAGAATTACATGTTTTGAATATCACGTCCTTAAACTTTGTCTTAAAAAAGTAATGAACAGATACTCTAAAATTGATACAATTCACACACCTCTCTTTTCATTTCTCAGTTTTTCCATAATGAATTACTTCCTGTGCCTCCTTCGCACAATTAATCCCTTCTACCTAAGATGTGAGGGGTCAGTAAGTAAAGTTTGTTCATAGAGGTCGTTTCATAGCCAAAAAGTCACAAAATGTACAACAAAATAAGGAGGAACGAGGAGGCGAGAGAACTCAAGGACACACTGCTTTGGAGTCTTATTTTAAAATGACTTCAGCTCCAAATAATAACTAATTCTTCATTTATTATCATCACACACACAAAATGTGAAGGGTAGAGACTCTGATTGCATAATTCATTTTTAATAACTTTAATAAGTTGTGAATACAAAAGCAAGACACAAGTGGAGCTCTCCTCCCATCATGATTTGTATATACCAGCTTGGTCTCTTTTATACGTCACAGCAAACTTTAGTGGAAGTTTTACCTGCTTATCGTCACTCAAAGCTCCTCTGATGCATTTCAAGAACTGAAGCATCCTTCATCATCAGCGGGGATCGGTTTCTGGGTCACAGGCTGCAGGACAGAGTGAAGAGAAATGAGAATGGCCCTACAGATCATACTCACGCAGACTCTGTCTTTTACTGGCACATGGTGCTTACAAACATCCCGATCATTCCCGTGGCATTTCACCGGATATGATCTGGGAAGTGTTCAGATTTTTCCAGGAGGCTCCAGTCAAATTAAAACCAACATTATCCAGCTCTAGTTTATTCAACACTAAATTGTGTCAAGAAATACCATTTTACCAATTTTATTCCACTCAGTCATCAGGCAGTGATGAGTCACCACAAAAGCCACATCTTTCCCGTACACTCATGTGCTACTGTTACCCATCTGCTTCAAGGTTCAATAAGCAGAGCGATGTTCAATGCCCTAGTGCACAGTCGTGTGTACAGTTGTGTTAGGTAGGCTACAAATAGGAACCTACTAGCTTTAATGTGTGTCATTTTTCACATCTGGCTGCATGTTTTTAACAGCTCAGTAGCTGTAAGAGCTGCGTCACTGACCCAAAATCAGATCATCAAAATAACTGACATTGTGTTTATTTTAACATGAGTATGATCTTTTGTGGGATTTGCTCCACAAGACTATTAAATAGCACTGAAATTAACACAGACTTCCATTATTATCAAGCACAATTACATCTTGCCATTTTCACAAAAATCCCAGTGGTCTTCTGAAAAAATGACCTTCATCGACTCGTTATACACAGCACAAGCTCAGACCTTATACATTTTTTCTGGCATTTTAATGCAGCTTATCTATGATTCGTTAAGTTTTGTGGCGTAAACAGCACAAAAAGCCTGCAGGGAGTGAACAGATTATGAGATATCAGTGCACCTGATGAGCTGGGACAGTGACATTTGAATTATCAGGTTTGTTAAAGGGTGGCAATACAAACATTTACTAGTGGAAAATATATATATATAATTGAAGAGGTTCCAACCATGTTTAATGATGTATAAACTGTTAAAAATTAAAAATGAATAAAAAACCAAAATATTTGCAAATAACATGCAGCTGCGGTTGCGGAAACAACTAAGTTTCCCCTTCCAGAACAGAAGGTATCTTCTCCAGAGCTTTGCAGTAACTCATCAGCACTGATGCTTCAAAGCCAGAAGGTTGTGGGTTCAAACCTGTCTGTAGTTGGGCCTTTCTCTGTTGAGTTTGTTTTCCCTACATAGAACCTGTGGTATAGGGTATAGGGAAAGTGCACTCATTTCCTCCCATGCACCAAGGACAGGGTGTGAATGTGAAGCGGTGTGGTTATCTGTGTATGTGTATTGAGCAACAAATTATTGTTTGAGTTACTGTTGCCAGAGCTCAAAGCAGTCTGGTCATTCTGACCTCTGGTATCAAAGAGGTATTTTCACCCGGAAAACTGCCACTCACTGGAAATCCCCCCCCCCCTTTTTTAGACCACTCTGTAATCTCTAGAATGACTTAAGGAAACATTTGAACAGGTGTATCTCACAATGTGGCTGGTGCAGACAAAATAAAAGCCAGAACATCAGTGATCGACACTTTGCTGTAGCATAAGCTTGTCGGTCCTTCAGCTGGATGAGCTGGTGTTACATGTTACAGGGTCACAAGTTGAATTTCCATGTCAGGCAGAGAGCACCGTTGTTAAGATGCTGAACGCTTCCTGTGCTACTGCAGATTCTCTACAGGAGCACACTGCAGTGTTTAGCCTGACAGCCCATTTACTTCTCTTTATATGCTGTTTACATTCCTGCCATTTTGCAAGCATACCATATCTTACTCGCTGTTTTGAACTTCCTCAACCATGATTTAAAAGGCACACTTTAAAATTAAAACACATTCAAGTTTTGGGACATGATGTTTTTAGGAACTAAACAGCTGATATTAGAGCATAGTGACGTGACAACATTTTTGCTCCTGTGATGGATGATCGAGCTCAAATGTGTTTCATCACTGCATGGAAATGATTTATGGCTGCCTGACTGCTGTAAATCAGTTCAATAATAAAATGCAATGATAAAACAGGCAGATGATAAGACAGTACAAACTGATGTTCTGATTCAGGATGATGGCATGGAGTGCTGGCACCTTTGTAAATGCCACAGTCATCTGATTGTGACATGTGTTTAAATATTCTTTAAAGTTTAAGTGTTTCGCGATATCTGTCCGATGGCAGAAGCCTGCTTAAGTCTAGGAAAACCTGTCAAGGCTCATGCGCCCAAGAATGCAGTCAAATTTTGCTGTGTTAATATTAAACTACACGTTTCCACTCCATAGATAAAAGTACACACTGCAGGTCTGCTACTTGATTTTGATATGACCAGAATGTAACGATCCGGCGAGAGGGAAAAACATTAACACTCTCTTCCCGTATTCACCTTGCAAAGAATGTTAACAATGGGTTTACGAGCTGGCTGAGATCATTTCTCTGCTCGTCTCTCAACAGGATTGAAGCGTGGAGGTAGAGCAAGGCAGAAGTGTGCTGGATGGCTGCCACGGCCGGGCCTGATGGCAGGAGGTGCCCGTAACACACAGAATTCTAATCACATCCTCTAGGAGCTACAGAGGTGGCACAGTTCACGTGGATACACTGAAAAGGTACAGTATATATACATACATGTAAACAAATCTATATATTTTAGAGAGCTGGAGCTAGATAGAGCTATCAATGCAAACAAGTCTGTAAACTGTTTTTTTCCCCTGTGTTTGTGCTGTTTTTGTACACAATACATGTGTAAAGTTTACAGTACTGAGCATGGCTGTGTCCACACTGCAGTCCTTTAGTGTTCAGATGTGATTTACTGCTCGGATGTTTATTTTGTTTCTTTGAGTAAAGTGTAAATTATACTTTCTATGCTGCTAATATCAGATTCCAGTGTAAACTGTCCTGAACGGACGTGCACGTGCCAAAGAGCTACAACACACACATCGCTCACAATTGCAGCTGCACAGACGTAAACACTGAGGCCAGTAAAGCCACTGTTTACTCTTTCATTTAAAAGTTGATGTGCAGTAAAAGTTAGCAAGGATGTCTGGAAGAATGAACACATATCTTTTTAATTGGGGTTTTAGTGGGAGCACACTGTAGGTTTACAGTGCTTTGAACAGTACTGACCCCCTTCCTAATTTCTTTCTTAATTAAGGCCCCCTACCCTGCACCCCATTAAATAATGACTGACACACCACACCACAATCTAAAGTAAAGAACTGATATCCATCGATCTGGAAAAGGTTTCAACGGCAGACAAATGGAGACAACTTGGAACAGTGGTGAACCATCCCAGGAGTAGCTGGCCTACCAAAATTATTCCAAGAGCACATCGATGACTCATTAAAGAAGTCACAAAAAGAACTCAGGCCAGCTTTGCGGTCATTGATAAAATTCTTCTCTGTACCAGAAAAACCTGAAGAACGTCCGACCATCAGTTCATGTTCTGAAGCTCAAGTGCACGTGGGTCATGCAGCAGGACAATGATCAAAAACACACCAGCAAGTTCACCTCTTAATCCCCTCACCCCGATTTTTGTAATTTTATAAGAACTGCAAATGTGTAACTAATGACAAAAAAAATTACTCTGCTCCATTTGCCAGTAATCCAAGCCAGTTAGTAATCACACCCTGACTTGTCTGTAAAATTAGCTGCTTGAAAGAGAACATAGACACGTTTCTTTATCAGTGATCTTGTCTTGACATTGTTCTGGGACTTTACCAAATGTGATGTTGGGTCCTGGCTTGATGCTCATCTTAGGTTTTTTTTTTTTTCCTTGACACGTTAATCTGTGTGATGCTATAAAGTGATCTTCCTGTGTGTCCTAAAGCAATCAAAACTGGTACATAAATGTAGAAAAATGATGAAAAATGTTGTGGCAAGTCTCCTATTCACTGTCCTTCAGTGTTTATACACGGTTCCTAAAAACAATGCAGTAATGACTTTGTCATGTCAAAATGTTGCACCAGGTGTCAATAACCCAAACTGCATAGACCTCAAAAGCCTTTAATATTGTAATCCTGGCTCACATTATGTACTATTGTACAGACTATGATTTTTCTTTTGATTTGTTTTGCCAACAATTTTAATCCGCAGGTGCTCACCCTGACACCTGAGGCAAACACAGCATTTAATAAGCCTACCTGACAAAGCCTGCTACTGCAGCCATCACAGGTGTTGACACGCCTGTGATTTCTGTTGTATTGGGTACAGTACAGAACACAGTAATTTTATGCAAGCCATTAAGCGCAAATGTTCTGTTCTGTGTTTTGTGGTGAGTCATGACACGCTGAAAAGAAAATGACATCAAACAGGTGTCACAACAATGTCAATTACAGGTACAATGCAAAATTGAAAAATCTTTTTTTGTTTTTTTTTGCATATGCTACTGTGCACTTTTTTTTGACAATGTGAAATGCAGTCACATTCTATGGCCTTAAACTAGGAGAAACCCAGTCACGAGATAGTGCCAGTCACAAATCCGGACAAATGGGAGAGCTGTGTCAGGAAATGCATCCGGTGTAAAGTCTGCCAAACATGCGTATCCATCCACTGTAGAGATGTCTTGGAAAATAAGGGAGCAGCCAAAAGTACATGTACATTTTACACCAAACAATACAAATTAGAGAGACTTCTGATCTGTCTAATTAGCCATTCAACCCACGTCATCTGTCACTACCATTGGAAAATAATCCACACCCAAGAATTATCCCTATTGGGAGAAGCAAACAAAACAAATACACTGCATTGCTAAAAGTATTCACTCACCCATCCAAATCATTGAATTCGGGTGTTCAGGTCACGTCCATGGCCACGGGTGAATGAAATCAAACACGTAGGCATGCAGACTCCTTCTACAAACATTTGTAAAAGAATGGGCTTTTCTCAGGAGCTCAGTGAATTCTGGCATGGCGTGACATCCAAGCCTTACATCACCAAGCGCAATGCAAAGCATTGGATGGGGTATTGTATAGCATCCCGCCTCTGGACTCTAGACCAGTGGAGACTTGTTCTCTGTAGTGACGAATCACGCTTTTCCATCTGGCAATCTGATGAACAAGTCTGGGTTTGGCGGTTGCCAGGAAAATGGTACATGTCTGGCTGCACTGTGCCAAGTGTAAAGTTTGGTGGAGGGGGGATCGCGGTGCGGGGTTGTTTTCGGGAGTTGGGCTTGGCTCTGTTCCAGGGAAAGGAACTCTTAATGCTTCAGCATACCAGGACATTTTGGACAATTTCATGCTCCCAACTTTATGTGAACAGTTTGGGGATGTCTATTCCAACATGACTGCACACCAGTTCACAAAGCAGGTCCACAAAGACATGGATGAACGAGTTTGTTGTGGAATAAATTGACTGGCCTGCACAGAGTCCTGACCTCAACCTGATAGAACACCTTTGGGATTAATTAGAGCAGAGACTGTGAGCCAGGCCTTCTCATCCAACATCAGTGTCTGACATCACAAGAATGGTCAAATATTTCCATAAACATTCCTAAACCATGTGGAAAGCCTTCCCGGTCAACAGCATATTAAACCCTATGGATTAACGCACTGACACATATTAGCGCCATGTACAGTAACAGAAACCATACAATATTAGAACGCCACACAGCAAGCAATACTAGTAGCTGGATAACTACATCTAGATGGCACCAATAGCACGAGCGCAGCAGAGAAGTCCAATTCAGAGACTCAAGTTAGTGGAAATCAGAAACTGAGTGGCTCCACCTGCCTGTGTCAGCACAGCTGTAAATCAAAGCAGCCACGACCCCTATCTGCAGCATCTAGATGAATGAATTATGGAAAGATAAAATCACCCAACCAAACAGTTTATGAAAGGGGAAATTATCCATCCTGTCTTTAGAAGAAAAAGCTGAAGTGTGACTATTGTAGAGCTCATCTAAAATTGCTTAGAATAAAGGATAAACACTTCTAAGGCCTTGATGGATACTTGAGATTAAGTGTATTTATTAAAAAGAAAAAAAGAGGAAATGACTATGTCCCATCCTTACTCACCGGTGCTCAATAACCATGACACACTAACTATAAATTAAAATATCTGTCATATCCTGTGTGAAATAAGAGAGAGGAATTACAATTTGTGTGACTCACAGCCTTAGCCTGCTGCAGTGATCATTGGGATGATAAATGGTGTAAACATGAAGTGGGTATTCATCATTCCTGCATAACCCTAGAGAATGTCTTTAGGCAGCCACAGACTATTAAGTGAATTCACTATCATCTTCTTTGTAGAAGTAATTATGTGAGTAATTTTTATATTATTGTTAAATTAGATATGAAACATTCTACATCTTCATGTTTACATTCATGAATCAGCCCAGCGACTCAGCAGCCTCTGCAGCAGCTGCCTAATCAGAATCTGCAGACTGCACCCTCAGCAATGACAAACACAGAATTTTTATCCACGCTTGTAAAAACTGTTAAGGGCAAGTCATTAAACTTGCGTTAGGAAAATTAAGCGGATTGAATATGTGAGGAAGGAAAATGTGAGTGTATCTGCACAATGGAGTGATGTACATACTGTATGGGCTATAATGCAGCATAAAAATGTAAAATTCATTATTAACATCTAGGTAAGTGAAAGGGAAAGAATGGCTAAAATAGATATGTTAATTCTACATAATAACAGGCAATACATCACATTCTTCACCTCCCCCACACGCTCTACAAAACATTATAGCAACTTTCAGCTCAGTGTTGGGTTTTCAAGCCCACAAACTTTACTGCTTTGGCTGCAGGAAGCCTATAAACAGTGATATAATCTTATTGCACTTACAAAGATAGCAAATGTATGGAGAGCACAACAAAAACATTTAAAGAACCACATGAATAATAAGATTGCTTCATGTCTGCTTAAGAAACTATGTAAAAATGCTTCGTGACTGCTGTGAAAAGTGTTTTGTGTTCTTGCTGACACCCTCAGGTTGTGTGCCCATGAGGTCGTCCATGCTGGTCCTGTTCCTCTTCTTCAGTGCCCAGGCTGTGGCCGCAACCAGAAGGGACTCATGCACTGCCACAGCGGCACAGCAGAATGCTCCAGGTGACATCCCCAACTCTGTCCCCATTGTGGATCCCAAACTCTTCACCAAGCGCCGCTACCTCTCACCCAGAGTGCTTTTCAGTTCTCAGCCCCCTGATGCAGAGCCAACAGGGTCACAGGGTGCTAGCAGAAGGACCCGCAGGCAGGCAGGGGAACCTCAGCACCGCGGGGTGTACTCGGTGTGTAATAGTGTTAGCGTCTGGGTGGGCAACAAGACCAAAGCCACGGACATCTCAGGCAACGAGGTGACAGTGCTCCCAGATGTAAAAATCAACAATGTCAATAAGAAGCAGTACTTCTTTGAGACGACATGTCACAGCCCTGGGTCAGGCAGCTCAGGCTGTTTAGGAATTGATGCGAGACACTGGAACTCCTACTGTACTAATTCACACACTTTTGTACGAGCGCTGACTTCATTCAAGAACCTGGTGGCGTGGAGGCTCATACGCATTAACGTGGCCTGTGTGTGTGTGCTCAGCCGCAAGTCCTGGAGGCAGTGAACGCCACAGTATGACACACACACACACACTCAGGTTCACAAACTCAAATCCAGTACATACAGATATGCTAACAGGCAGACATAAGTGACTTTTTCTACGTAATTTATCACCAAAGACTTCAACCTCTGCACAAAGTAAATTATTAGTATATGTCAAAGTATCAAGACTGCATGTATACACACCAGACCTGGGTCAAAGAGTATCTGCAGCTAGTTTTTTTTTTACCTGTCTGAAGTACCACACGACAAGGGTGTAGCTGTGTCAGTATCTATTTTAACAGTGCTTTATAAGCAACTCGGCTTCTGGAGATTTAATACACAAGTGCTCATGCTTTGTGTTTATCATAACTTTACACTGAAAAATATTCTAAAATGCAACGAGCAAAACGAACAAAAAGTAAGCAAATTTGTGTTTGATCGATTATTTCGTTCTTGTAACATTACGTCTTGGCAATAATTCTTATAACATAGGAAAGCCTGTTTATTTACCATTAAATGGTGCCACATTTGTAAGGAAAATGCATTTGTAGGTTCAGCAGCAGCGTTGAGCATGTAGGTGGTGCTCATGAAAAACTTGCCAATGTCAAACAGCTTATTCTGCTATAGGTTTTTGTTTGGTGTCATTTATTGGATTGGATGATTAAAGCCTGAAGAAACAAGACATGTTGGCAATTTAACAATTCATTATACAAACAGGGGCCTGAGCAACATGTGGAAGAACTATACATAGCCACAACAGCCTTGGTCACGCATCCAATTATTCAACTGGCATTTTTTTTTTTTTTTTTGGTGGTGGGGGTATTATGGAGAAAAAGAGCACAAACAGAGAGAGAAGAAAAAAGGAGGGGGTAGAGAATGAGGAAAGTAGAGGACAGTAAAACACACGAGTGTTTTGCCGAGCATCTGTGGCAAAACCCTCTCTCAAAACAAACAGCGCCTGAAAGAGAAAAACAGAAGCAGATACACAAACCAAAATGCAATCTAGCTGTGGTATGTGTGTGTATGCGTATTTGTCATTTATGAAACAAACTTCATAATGAGGGTGAGAAGCCACAAGAAATCCCATGAAAGCCAGAGGCAAACAGAGAAGACATAGGAGACGGGGGCCGTCTGGTCCGAGCCACCCCAGATCACAACCCCCACATGAGCAGGTCAGCAGCCACACCAAAACACCGGGCCACGCGCCCCGGAACCACCAAGCCCCTCAGGGGGCAGCCATGACCAGTAGAGAGTGGAAGGACCACTGCCCACCGAAATCTTGAACCACAGGAGCTTTCAGTCAGCATTTGTCATCAATCAGCCAACGTGGCTGTGTTAATGACTTTGGGATGAACAACACGTCCAAGCCGATCCTACAAATGTTGAATGGGGTTGATGTCTGGACTGCAGACAAGCCAATTACTTCTCCACTCCAAAATTCTGGAGGTAGTCTTTGATAAACCCCCCTCTGTGGGGGCAAGCATTGTCTTCTTGGATAATAAACTTCAGTCCCAGCCTGTGGAGACGGGATTGCCACTGGTTGCAGAATCTCATCTTCATATCAGTCCCTCTGAGAGCCTCCAATCATGACAGACCTGACTGTCAGCAGACGTGGTACCAGAAGCTCAAAACAAGCGTCAATACTGTAAAAAGCTGTTTGGCATTAGCAGAGAAGATTTGGCAAGTTTTTCATGGCTGCAACCCATATTCTCAACTCTGCTGCTCAACCCACAATTGATTTGTCCTTACAAATGTGGCTCCTTTTTAACGGGAAATAAACAGGCTCTCCAGTGGAATAAGATTTGTTGCCAAGTAGCATTGTAACAGTAAAGAAATAATCACATAAATAAAGCAAAATTTCTTTATGTTTTGTGTTTTTATCACTTACAGTAGATACTAAGGTCATGTTCGCTATACTGAGTACACAAAATTCTCTTGGGTGAGTTGAAGCTAAACTTACTAAAATAGTTTTGTTGTTGAAGCGTAGTGAAACCTAGCAAAACTGTTTCCTTTGAGAGTCATTCAAACCATTTCCTCTGTTTCCAGTATTGCTGTACGTGATGTGACGAGCACAAACACACTTTATGTAGATGCCAAAGGCTTAAGGAACCCTAAAGGTTGAATTTGATGATATTTGATGAACTATTGAAGCTACTGATCATTTTCCCCAGTAAAAATTCCCCCAAATTATATGTATATATTTTTTTCTTTTTACCATTGACAATCATTCTGGTATCACCACACTCCAAAGGAGTGAATTTATTGAATTTCCCGAGGAGAAAATAGTAAGCGAGGCTGGCCTGATGAGCATGCTACCTGTGTATGCACTTAAATTGTCCAAACAAATTAACCTAATCCTGATAAAATTGATTAAAACACGGGGAAAAGCAGTGTAGCTCAGTATAGTACAATAGCTTTTTTTTTTTCACTCTACAGGAATGTGCTGGCTCCATACTTAGAAACATAATTTATTAAGCATCTTACCATTTACAAAAAGCCATGGGAGACAATAAATTCTTAAATTCTCAAAGAGCAATAATCAAATGTCTTATAATCATGAGAAATGGAAACAAAAAGTAAACCAAACTGCAGCAGGAAAGTATTATTTGTTGCTGGGGTGCAATGCAAATCAATATTATACTGTATGATAAACATCAAAGATGAGTTATATTCTATCATGTGTTCAGCCAGGACATATAGGTAGAAGTGGAGAACTTTTCTGTAAACTTCACTTTGAAATTTTCACTTATACCACATTTACAAACACAGGCCCAAATGCAGCAGAACCACAGCTAAATGGCACCTTTACGTGATGCATGATGATTATAAGATCTGAACCAAACAGCCACATGTCATTCAGACTCTGAAAATGGTAATTAAGGAAACTGGTTTCAGCTGTCTGACTTTCCTTGATTACTAACTGTTCAGCAAAGAATTTAGAAATACCTCTGGAACAATATGCCGTGTGTGTCTGATCATTTGTAGTCTAGTTACACTTTTGATAAATACAAATACTGCTTATATAAGACTGTTTTATTTTGATGCAGATGTAATTGCTTTTGTAGTGCTTGAGGCCTGAATTGAACTTGCGCTGTGGCAGTAGTTTATATATGGCTGTTGTGAATGGATCCCAACCCAAACTCCTCTCTCCAGTGGAAATATACACCTTTCTAATGTAACTGTGCTGGTAAAGATATTAAAAGCAATATTAAATATATATTAAATGATTTTTTTTATTGTCTTTACCAGCTGTTCAGTATTTACAGATGGTTTAAATCAGTGTTATTTGGTAAGTAAGTTGGTTTGGACTATTTTAAAGCTACAGCTTTCACAGACACAACACTTGGGTTTAAAAGACCATGTGATTTGGTTCCAGAAAGCACAGGCTTAAACCTGTCTTAACCTTAAACTGCAGCTCAGCTTATGACAGAACAGCAGCCTCTAGGAGTTTTGGCACAACAACACAGTCAAGCTTCTTATGGTACTTTTCTGCCAGTCATTATACTGTCACGCAGCCCACTAAACCAGCCCACAAATTTGCAAAT
>VOQJ01047724.1:101126-119021 GCA_015052665.1 Apistogramma diplotaenia | reverse complement strand
AGTGGAGCATTTGGTCATCTGAATGGCCTAAAAGTCATTCCCAGATTTATTGACTTTTCAGAGCCCCACTGTGCCGCCCCTCAACAACGACCTTTTTTCTTTTTCCTAAAAGCAACTAGCTTGCGACTTTTTCCGTGATGTCGGCGACTTTTGGAGAATTTTGGAGAGAGGCTGGAAACCTGCCTGTACATATGCGGTCGTACTGCGTCCCTATGGCATCGCCCGGACCTCGCTTCGGCACCCAGGGGACCCCACACCGCCGGACCTTGATTCGTCCTTTAGCGACTTTTGAGAGCAGCTAGTTTCCTTGCACAAAAATTGCCAACGTGGCGGCAGTCAATCGCCAGATAACGCACAAATAAACGGGCCAGCATAGATGAAAACACGCCAGGAACATGCAGAATTAATGCACATACCTTCTGAATAAAATCCATCATACTTTTCTGTGGTATCCTGCGGCTTTTTGGAACAATGCTTCCACTTCCTTGTTGAATGTATCCCAGGTGGCTTTGGCTGCTTTACACACCTGCAGCTTGTTCCTGCCTAATAGCGTCAGTAGAGTCTTTTTGTGAATCGATCATGGCCTTTTTTCAAGGATTCAACGAGGCCTTTGAATTGATCTGCCAGACCGGAGGCCATCTTGCTGCAGACCACAGTAGTGCAGTGGTGTACGCGGAGAGTGGATGCCTCGGGCATTAGCGGTTAGGGCAGTTCCCAGATCAGTTCTGACCAACATTTTCTAACTATTAGTTCACCCCCCTCCCTCTACTCTTTGGAAAATGTTGATAATTGTGAATGTTCTCTTAACTACAATCCATCCATCCATCCATCCATCCATTCTCTACCGCTTATCCCGTTCGGGGTCGCGGGGGGGGCTGGAGCCTATACCAGCTGACACAGGGCCTCTCTTAACTACTAATACAATAAAATATAGTTGAAAAAGTAAATGCTGAATTAAAAAAAAAAATAAACATTGCTCATAAATCAACTAAGAAATTTATAATATAAAATGCATCCATTGTGAATATTGCCGCAATGATGACGTCAACTCTCATCACCGGTGTTTCCAAAGCACAGCTGACTGATGGGTGTTTCTGGCTCTGTCCACTGGATGGAGACAATGAAATGCTTCGACATCCAGCTCTGAATCTCTTGTGTGTAAGAATCCAGTGGTTCTTTACTTTTACTCTTGTGATGCATATTAGAGGGATAATGAAAATGTAGTTAATTTCTGTTGTAAAAATGTTTTCACACTGCAAAAAGAAATAAAGAGAACTGTAATGTATAAATGGTTAGGCCTTGTATTTCAGATGGAAGTCAGTTATTGTTTCTCAGGCTGTCTTTGGAAACTTACACTAACTGTTTCTGATTAGAGGTTTAGCGAGTGCCTGTCACCTCTGATGGATCTCAGCTCATAAGATGACTCGCAGTTGCACCATATGGAGATCAGGTTACCGTTTTGCACCTCATTTACATACTGTATGAAACACAGACAGTAGTAGAGTGTGAGGAGGATGAGGCCATAGAGAGATAATGGGATTATATCTCCATTATACCCTGAGGTATCGTTTCAGTTTGGATGCACTTCCGCTGTGATAATTACAGTCCTGAATTCATGACAGGACTGGATGACCAAACTGATATCGGGTGAGCACCCATCCAGTCCAGTGATCTTATTCTGGGTCACATGGAAGCTGTTAATTATTTGTAATTCAAGAATGTACAATGCAGTCTATTTTCTCTATGCTGCCATTGTTATAAATAATTTTTCTCATGTTTGTTGACTTCTGTTTTATTAATTTTTTCTATTTTTTGATAGAGAGAGAGAAAAGATGTGGTAGGCAGTGATGTGATGTGTCTCGTGATCCACCCATACTGATTCTCACTGATACCCTGGCAGACATACAGGGAGGGTCGCTGTTTCCCTCCCACGTCACTGCAGCAAACAAAGGCAGCAAAAACAAGAGAAGCTTGAATATCACAAAGCGTGTGACCCCGAGCTGACCTCCCTCCATCCCCCAAAGACACAGAAGAGCCTCAGTGACTCTGCATATGAGCTCTTCATTCACAGGACTAAGAAATGAATACATATGTTTATGCAAACCAATGGATATTTATATGTCTTTATGTTTTGGAAAGCTCTGTCCATTACACTGCCCCCAAATCTCCCTTAGATTTTCAGCTGTGATGATAATAATAAAAGATTCACATCTCTTTCATATTCATTAAACTATTCAGGTGCCCCTTGAGTCTAATTGAAGACATCCTGGATGAAGGAAGAGGCTGTTTACATCCAGTGATTTAGGGATAAAGAGAATCTTTAAGAAAAACTTGTTTTTTTAAAGAAGTAACCCTTCTCTTCAAAGCAGGATCTCAAAAAGACAAAATTTTATTTCAGATTTTCTCTAATACACACAGGCTCAGAAGTATACGTACAGGCTCATAATTATCCATACAAACACTTAAACATTTTAATAAGTGGGTCGGTCAAATATCCAGTCAGACTTGTGCCTACCAGATGCCTACCAAAAGTGTCAGGTTGAGGTGCAACTTGCTAAGGAACATTTAGCCTAATTTTAGTGAGAGTACTGTACTGTATATTTGAACCTGTGTGTATGTTTTTTGTGTGGATTAGAGAAAATCCAAATCAAATCCAGACTTCTGCACCCCAAACCTGTTTTTTTAACTCATTAAAGATATATGCTGTACAATCATTCCACCCTGGAAAAATAACATTTCAAAGAAATCATTAAAAGGCCAAAATTGCTAATTAATTCATACCAGTGATGAGTGCATGTAAACTTTATCACAACTGTACATCCATATACTGTATGCATACATACATTGATATACATCCATACCCACTGTTACTGAGGCTAAGCAAAATTAAGAGCTGGAGGTTTCTTCCTGTTAAAATGGAGTTTTTCTTTCCCACCTTCACCTAGTGGTTGCTCATAGTGAACGATCTGATTGTTGGGATTTTCCCTCTTAAATCAAAGGGTCTTTACTTTACCTTAAGTACCTAAAGGCAACAAAAATGATGATATTTTCTCCAAACCACTTTTTTTCCCTTTCTTTATCTATTTTTTACACACCTATCAGTTCTGGTATACCACATCTATACATGTAAATAATAATAAAAATTAATACATAAAAGAAAATCAAAAGCACTAACGGGAGGAGCCTGCAGAGAGTTTATAGAGCTCAGATCATTCCGATGTACGAAAGCTACAAGACAGGACAGATTGTTTGTAGAGGAGGGAAAAGGGAAATCTGTGGCAGTGGTAGTAGGCTGCATCAGTCTAAAGAAGAATTATGAATTACATGCTCAAAATTAGCTATATTCTCAAGAGTTATTTCAGACATTTTGAAATTAATTCTCTACAAGTGTCTCCTGCTTAGTCTTACAGCTGACCAGTCATGTGGAGAAATATTGGAAAACATTTTAAATAAAACAGGTCAAATTTTCTATTTATAGACTACATTTGTATCTAATTTAAAGTCAAATCTATTTCCCGTTTTCATTAAACAAGTTAATCTTAATCTTGTTGTCGTTAGAAGATTACAAGTTACAGAGATACACTGTATTTTGTCTCCACGTATTTTGTAATATGCAGCACTAATAAGGACAGCAGATTTGCACAACAGAGCAGATGAAAAGTTTTTTCCAAAACCCTGCCTGTATCTGTTGATCTTGCTTTAACTATCACTTGAGGACTTTTCTCAGGAGACTGTGTTGTAGGTGTACACAAGAAGCTATTTTCATATAAACACCGAGACAATGTTGAAAGTGTCTCCGTGATAAAAACTTGTCCAACAAATGCAGAGGTCACATGTAGGTGTGAGCGGTGGAATCCACAGTGTCATATTCTGCGCTGATTTTCATGTACGGTAGTAAAAAAAAAATGTGTCAAGACGTGCAGAAGCTCCTCAAGACTTTAAACTGAAGTTTGGATCTATTTACATAAAAGCAGCAGGACAAATAAAGGCTGCAAACAGTCATACATATATTGTTATGTAATTCGGTATTTGAGCATAACAAAAAATGTGAGTAAACCATGTTCTGCTTCAAGAGATGTTATCTGTGATAATGCTGGCCACACCGTGCCCCAAAATCCCCGCGTTAAAGCCACTGGGTCTGCACAGCGAAACGAACCCCCTCTCTCCTCTCGCTGCCAGATCTCTTGGCGTCTCCCTCAGGAATCCCAGATCGTCCCTGAACCCCACCTTGGGTACCTCAGCTCATGGGCGGGTGCAGACAGCGTGCAGCAACACTTGTGCGCATGTTTCATGTCTGGATGGTGTAACGGCGCAGGTCTTCATTGTATGGGTTGATGTCCAGCGGGAAGAAGCTGCAAAATAAGAGGGAACCGCATAATATATCGGAGACTCCGACAAATCAGGTGGCATCATGAGCAAAGTGCAGGGTGGGATGAAATGCGTGAAATATCTGCTTTTCGCTTTCAACATCATCTTCTGGGTAAGTCCGCCTCAGCCACGGTTTGCCGAGAAACAACGTTGTTTCTGTCTTAAAATCACCCTCGTGGTTGTACTTGTTTAATTTTTATTATTTTTATTTATTTGCGTTTGTCTGATGAGGTGATACTGATTCGATTTATTTATATTAAACGATTCTGGAGTTGTGTTTCCATGTGGAAAAACCTGTTCGTGCTCCGCCTTGTTGTAACGTTTACATGTTCAGCGTCATGCACGCCGAAAGTCCGTTTGTTGACATCGTTTGGTGTGCATTTTAAATACGACTGCTTTCGTTATTCAGCGCAGAGTTGAGGAGTTAATGTTATCTATCACACCGCCTCTGTGCACCTGCTCTGTTCACACTGAGACTCTACACTCCCAAAATGTTCAACACAAACCTGACTTATATAACTCAGAATCCTCCTTTCATTACAGTTCATTACTGTACGCTGCTTTAGTGGTGCTCATGATTTATTATTGCAGCAATAATTGAACCAACTACATGCTGCGACAAATACACCAGAGCTACTTTTCCAACACAGATCGTAGCTCATGATTTGGCGTTGAGGTGTAACTTTCCTGCTGCAGGAGTGTGAAGGGTTTTTTCCCCTTTACATACAGAGTTAATCTGTTTGGGGAACATCATGTTTTGGTCTGCAGTGCTGCTCAGATAAGGTTGCCTGTGAGACTGATTCACTTTAGATTTTCTGCCAGTGACTTATCGTCTGGCATCAGTTTTAATAGTTTCTTGGTTTACATGTGCAGAAGGCACACGAGGCCAAATGTGTCAAGCTTTCGGTTCTGTTCATCTTGTATCTCATAAACTTTTCAACCCTCAGTTTGGGAACCACTGTTTTATAGTGCAACCTCCACTTGTTCACTTCACTATTATTATTTTATAATCACTGGTGGGTTTAGATAAATAGATATAATTATTATCTTAGTGAAAGAGGGGCAGTTTGGATTTACTTTGTCTTCATTACATTCTGTAAATGTCAGGAATTGATACTTTTTACTGCTAAATGATACAGTGTGAATCCAACTGGCTGCACTGACTCATCTGTGCTCTGTAAAACCATCACTTGTGTCACCCAAAGTGACAGCGGCCTCTTTGTTCGGCAGTTTTGGGACTTAAAGCAGAGCTGTTGTGGTTGTAGCCAAAAGGGGCGTACAGTACGCTGTCATTTTGAGATGCAGAGCCAACAAGCAGCCAATGCCAGTGTGAGTTACATCACCCAGGCACTGTGAGGCTGGCACAGCCTGTGGCTGAAATGCACCATGGGAGATGGACCACTGATTCTGATGCTAATGCTTGTGTTTTAGATGTGGTACTTTGATGGGCAGTGTGGCTGCATGGGCTGTTGTTGCAGAGTGGCCTTCCACTTTCTATCATTTTATTGTCAGAGTGCTTCCCCAAGAGAAGACACTTCCCCTCTTTAGTTTTGCTGAATCTAAACAGCAAATCAGGCATAAAGATCTGCTTATAAAGAAATCTGATTAGGCATGACAGATGAATATGCTTTCACCTTCTATACACATTTGTCCTTCATTTTTTCTGGCTCTGTTCTGGGGTGTTTAAATTAAATGAAGTTATATGGGAGGTTAAAGGGATTCTTTTTCTCTGAGTGAAACCTGATTTCAATCGAATGTATTATTTTCAAGTCAAGCTCTCCCAGAGAGGGATGATGCTGCACAGGGTGGATACTTGGATATTTTTTCCTGTTGGATTTGTTTGAAAAGTCCTCAGTCTCTTGAGAGGGGAAGGATTTACATTTCTGGCAGACGTTTGTTTAGAATGAAAAAACAAGGCTGTGAACATCATTAGCCACTTTAGCACCGCTTTCAGAATCTTAATTAACTGATGATAGAAGAGGCAAAAAACATGTTCCTCACTGTTTAACTGTCAAGTGATTTCCGGACAAACAGAAGAGCCGTCACACTTCATCATATTCAGCAAAACTGCAAATTTAACACATGAATCATTTTGATTTAATAACTTATCGATCCCCAGGTGTCGGGATTGCTGGTGCTGGCGGTGGGACTGTGGCTTAGGTTTGACCCCAACACGGTGGACCTCCTGACAGGCGATGGCGCCCCCTACACCTTCTTCATAGGTATGTCACGGCTTCTGCAGCCTCACGCGCACCTGCAAAATATCCAACTTTACCTGTGGAAAAATGTGAGCAGCTCAGATTTAAAGCGAATGTCAAAGATGTCCCCAACTAAAGGTACATACGTAAAGGTACAATTTACTGAAGACTTAATCCCTGGTAATGTTATACCATACAAGTATTATGTGTAATGTAATGATCATGTTACAAACCCTGATGAACGTCCCAGGAGACTCAGCACTGCCACTGTAACTGAAGAACCCTTAAAGAAACAGGGATATTTAACAAGCACGTTTCATCTTCAGCACATTGGAATGTTTTATTTCTTTGCATAAAGCACAATGAAAGTTGTTTAATAAAACCTGTCTGCAGTGTTTAAAGAGATTTTCCATTTGAAGTCCTTGATTCTTCCCGTTCACCTTGGAAGTGACAGAGAGAAATGTCACAAGCTGATTGAAACTTCCCATTAGTGTTAATTCTGCGGTTTATGAAATATGGAGGTATCTACATCTTGACATGAATGTTTAAAATCACGTTAAATCGGAAATCAGTCAGAAATGTACAAACGATGCGACTTTAACTGATTAATGAACAGCTCTGTCCCTTCGCTGAAATATCTTATAGGTGTTTCTTTGCTAAACTCACACAGTAGATTATTAAAACATACAGTAGACAAGACAAACAGCTAGTGTTCGGCGCTCAGTACAAAAGGCCTTCTCTCTGACACTGTGTGGGAGCCGATGGTTAGAATGAAGCCTATTCTTGTTACTCCCGTTTAAACCATGACCTAAAATGGTGACTTCACTTCATCAGCTCTCTGCCGTGCCTTCGTGGAACTGGCTGCCTCTCCCAGGACATGAGCAGCAGGCTGGGTGGGGCCTGTGACAGACGACTGTATCCTGCTGGCAAACCCTGTAAAAAAAACAGTAAATAAGTGCAAAAGGAAGGGGGGAGGAAAGGCAACCAAAGGCAGGGTTTTAAATTATGATTATGACTGTAAAACATTTTAGGAAATATGTAATAATTACATTACGTCACACACAGTAGTCCTATCATATGAACTCATCTGTTTATGCAAAAAACTGCAGATGATGTAACTTTTCTTCAGCATGGTTCAATTTGACATACAAATATCCAGGAATTTCTTTCTTTTTGTCACATTATTAGTAGTAATTTTAATTAAATTCCATACCCCACTGTTCTTTACATGCCTGGCTCACTTATTTTCATTTACAGTCATTTAATTTTGGAAATTGGATGTAATTAGATTTCTTGGAGTGCAGTTAAGGTTTTTTTTAAAAAACTGTAACATATGTTGGTCCGATCAGTGGTTTGGAGGCAATACTGCTGATTTTAAATAAAACTGTCTGACTTCAGAAGGGAAGGAGAGAGAGACAGAGGTGGAAAGTTTGTTATTGCCACCTCTAAAATGAGAGGATGTGACTAATTTGTCACTGTGTGAGAAAAAAATCTGCAAGCGTGGGTGTGATCTGGAAATCTTGTGTTTCTGGCTAATGCACGAGAGGAACATTCTTCACAAACTGGGCAGAGGAATATCATGATGTTACTTCTGCTAGTCAGACACTTGTGAGCCAGTTGCATGCATCAGTTGTTGCTGTTTCTACAGGCAACCTCCAATACTAGTCTGAAACACTGGTCTCAATCTTAGAGGTGTTGTTTTTTTTTGGAGGACTAAGCTCAAGTGCATCCCCGGAGCCTCTGCGTTGGTTGAATTCCCACGATTCCTCCCTCTGCAAACGGAGAACAATGCAAGACCATAAATCCGGCATTTAACTGGAATCACTGGGGTCCTGCGGAAGATCATTTACTGCCTTTGCAGCCAAACATTATGAGCTTCCTGAGCGAAACAACCGACAGTCGCTCCCACTTCTAGCAAGGAGACTAAACAGGGTGATACCATAATAAGGCAAAGTGGCAGCATTCTCTCTGAGGGTTTCACTTTCCATTCTATCACCTTTGTTGCTCTCCAGTATGTAAACAGCCATTACATGTGTATATAGGATAATTAAAAGAGCTGTTACAGCTGTTGACACTCACTAATTTGTATTTCTAAGAGGCTGGAAGTGCACTTGGAAGCTGTCTGGTAGATATCGCTGGATTTAAAAGAAAAGAGCAAATATTAAAGTGTTGGAAAAAATGAGCAGCGCAGATCAGCTCTGTGTGAAGCCTTTGTATATACAGTGGAAGCTTTCTGGGGCCATTATATTTTCCATTGCTACCCCAGACAGTTTATTCTGTGTCCCTCACTTCCAGCTCCCTGCAGCTCAGCAGTCTATTCGCCTCATCTTTACCTTCCCTTTTGTTGCATTGCGAGAAAACAACAGCTTGCATTTGCCCCATGTGGATTAATTAAATTGCTGCAGCGGTTGCTGCCTGTGTCACCGATTAGGCCCTTAGCATGGACCTGAGGGACCTGCGTGGTGTATAGTTACAGTGTAAGGGGTTCAGGACTGGGAGCAGGGAAGCAGACGGTGGAGGTGATGTCACTCGGGCTTGAGGAGAGCAGAGATGGTGGCAAACGTAGTTAAAATCTGCAGCAATGAAGCCCCCCGAAAATGAGATTTTACAGGACAGATGGCATCTGTTTACTGCTTCACCCCGCAGGAGCATGAATGGGCGAAGTCGAAGTAACTGGAAACCCCACTAATGTATCAAAAGGGTAAATTGGAAGCATTGTTTCTCAGTGGGCTCTCTAAGTCTATTAGTTTGGTTTCAAATTTGATTATGATTCTGCATCGACTCTGCCCGTGCCTTAGACAGCTAGTCTATATATGGGTAGGACTTCAAGCTATTTTTGTAGCTGCCCAGAGCAGGAAAGAGACCGGCACTGTGTTTTGTTCAGCCCACTGATGGCCACCGGAGGTAATTTCTGTGAATCAGTAAAAGCTATTTATAACCTTGTGTATGTAATTTAGACACTGAGTATACATCAAATCTAAATCAACTCAGCCAATGTTAAGTGATCAGAGATGCTACAAGGTCACTACGCAATAAAGAGCAGCAGTAGTTTGTGGCAGAGATTCTATGTTTCAGATCTTGAAAGGGCTTTAAATTTCACTGTGAAGGAGTAGCCTAACGAATAGAATGAACTGTGGGAGTCGATTCAGAGACTAAAGATGCATCCACCTACAAACACAACACAAATAATCCTTTTATAAATTCTGCTTCAGCAAAGACATCCGTTGCATCACGCTGCCACCCTCAGTGGAAACTATAAACTGCAGCAATGTGGGGCAGAGAGTGGAGACAGTGTCCGTTCTTTTGACAGTATAATTTAGAAGGTTTAATTTTAAAATCTGCCGGTTTCTCCCCTCAGCTGTGTACATCCTTCTTGGCGCCGGAGCACTGATGATGGTCGTGGGATTCTTAGGGTGTTTTGGGGCCATACGTGAGTCTCAGTGTCTTCTTGCATTGGTGGGTTCAAGTGCTCAGAAGTGTCCCGTCTCATATCACTTTTTAGTAGTTTGATTGGTTTGCTTCTAATGAATAATTACAAATTTTTAGAGAATCTAATAATAGATGAATAATGGATAATGTTTGCAAATTATTATAATAAATGAATGAATCACTGATCAGTTTTTGTGTCAACAATGTCCCCCACCAGAGGGTGATAATGAGCCTTGTTTCTGTTCCGCAGTTCTTTGCTTGCCTAGTGATAATCTTTGGATCAGAAGTCACTGCTGGTGTGTTTGGATTCATAAACAAGCAACAGGTCGAGTAATTTGGTGATTAACGAGTCAAATAAAAAAAAAACTGTATAAGTAACCAACTTTTTGTTTTCCTCTTTTAATAACAGATTTCCGAGGAAGTCCAAAAGTTTTATAGCAGCGCCATCGTTGACAGCAATCCAAATGGAACTGCCATAGCAATGATTTACCATAAAGCTGTGAGTAAAACGTGACCTTCATTTTGGTGGTTTACGATTATGTTCTTTTTATTTATTTATTTATTTTCATATTTGCAGCTGAACTGCTGTGGAGTGCCCACGCTGGACCCAAAAAATGAGCTGTGTGTAGACCTTCCCGAAGACACCCAGGTAAACCCTTCTGCCTGAAGTTACACTTTACAGTCACATGGGGGCAGTATAGCACCATTTTTAAAATGCAGCACCGTTTGCTGTGATGAGCTAACTGTAACGTGCACAGCACATCATCACTATGAATGTTCCCTGTTATTTATTTATTTATTTTATCATTAGGACTGTCTGACAGCAATAGCAGACTTCTTTGATGAAAAGCTGTATATCATTGGATACATAGGGATTGGTATTGCAGGAGTGATGGTGAGAACTTTATAAAAAAAATTTTATTATTATTAATGATGAATATTCCAGGTTTTCACAATAAATGTCTCTAATTTCAGATCATAGGAATGATCTTCAGTATGGTCCTGTGTTGTGCCATCAGGAACAGCAGGGAGGTTATATAACTGGTGAGCAGATTCCCCCCCACTGTCACCTGGACATGTGGTCACACAGCCCTTCATAATCAACCTATCTGCATGAGAAGGGCAACCAAAGTTACACTTCAAAGTAATTTCTCTTAATTCAAACAAATCTGGTGGGGAGGGTCACCAAGTATGGCAAAGAGAGAACAATAGAGAGAACCCATCCTCCCACTCACCCACGGACCACATTCAACATGATACGCTGGATCGTTAACTTCACACCTTCTTCTTCTACTCGAGTCCACCAGCACTGAAATTTATTTCCCTCTTCCTTTTTCCATAATGCGTGCTTTGCTTTTAGCTCGGCTCCGTGACATTCCTCCCTCTTAACACGTCTTTGTTAGACTGCTGGTGCTCCGCAAAGGCGAAGGTGCTGCAGGTGTAGAAGCACACAAAGCCTTCTTTGACACGGGAATGTTGTAACTTGGGAGTATTGCTGTAAATATGAAACCTTATTTTCACTTTGTGTGCTTTAGTGTTTTGAGGACTAGCCTACCTTTGCAGAGTAAATTTGCAGAGTGAAATTCCATTATGTGCCTATTTATTTAGTTACCGTCAAGCCTCCTACTACTGGACTATTTGCCTATATCTCGTGATTTGAATATGTACACTGCACCACGTTCTCGCTTCCTGCCACCACTTTCAAGTATTTCTCTCGTAAAGCACAATAGCTGAAGTGTAGACATGTTGTGAAGCCAAAGGGTTAGGATGGTCTTATGATAAACTGCCCTGTTGTAAATCTCCAAATTCACCTGAAAGCTAATTAACACTTTGTGCTGACTTCTTCTGGAGCATGTTTGGGCTGTAACAGTGCGCTAAGTTTGAATTATTGTGGATGTACATTTTTTTTGTTTTGGCGTGCCAATAAGATGTGAATGATAGAATAATATAGTTTGTCATACTGTTAACCGTAATAAAAACATGGGGTGCTTTTATTGATATGTTTTCAGTTTCTGTCCTGTGAGGTGACTCACATGAGTGCTTCTTGTAAAGATGAACAGAACATCAGCGTAAACTGTGGTCAAGTAAAGTTCCTGAACATTCTGCGTGCATCTATGACATATTTTAGTCAGAAACAGTGCAAGAGTTTAAAAAAAAAAGTTACCTGATGGTAGTATTTATTGAAAATGCTAACACGTCTTTACATAAAGCCTGCTTAGCAGTTGCTCATAGTGAGAAGTGGGGGAATTCCACAGCATGTGAATGAAGGCTCATTTTGCATTTTTCAAGGATGATAATGAACCTTCAAAGTGACAGATCACGCTGACTTCAGCATTAATGCATACAGCTACTCAACTGTGCTGCACTTAATGACCGAGTCATAAAGCTGACTGGTGTCAAACTGTCTTCTGCAGGTATTAAAAAATGTTATATTTAATCATTTGAAGTTCCAACAATCCACCGGCCCTAAATGAATCCCAAGGACACGGGCCTAAGCATTTGATTTTTGAACTTGTAAGCTTTTAAATTTATACTCAAGCTACAACTGTTAAATAGGCTAATGTGCCTTTTTAATCTACCTTTCCCAATGACTGTTTAAGACCACTTACTGTAAATGTCTTTCACACATTTTTAAAAACGTATTTCTGACTTATCACTGTTTTGACTTCTGCTGTAAACAGTGTCAATAAGTAGAGTAGGTTAAATTACTCACCCGTGTTTAAGCTAGCTCGACTGTGCTGTCCTGGTGGTTCCGATTCAGCCAATCACACACCCATAACTGCAACTGCATTACTTGTGTAGAGATGAAAACAGAATTGTGTGCTGAAATTTGAGGGAGTGGTGCAACTAAAAATACTTAAAGGGGACCAGTTCTGCTTATTTCCAGCTTCTGGGACTCCAGATATTCACTTTGCATTAAGCGTTCATGGTAAGTCTCAGTAAAGCCCTTCAGTTTATTCACTGAAACGAGGCAACTTTTTTATGATTGGGTGTGTGCAAAAGATGGCTTTACCGAGGATATCTATATTCACTGATGTAAATGAGAGTCCAGAGTAGAAAACTGTTGGTAACGGAGCATTCAGAGGAGACTGAGCTTTTGTCTCAAAGGAATTATGCATACCCATGTTTATCTTATTTTAAACTGTTGGGGCTTTTTCAGTCACATATATATGAAATCAAAAAATAAAAAGCACAACAGCACCACTTTAAGACTCAAAAAGCAAATCTAGAGTCCCATTAGACTCAACCTTTTCCTTACTAGAGATGCAATCAACTTCAGTTTTAGGGTTAAACAAAAACCAAGCCAGTGTAGTATGTTTGAGTAGTTATTTCATAAAGCAACAGAACCAGTTAATGCAATCTGCAGTTATTCAGAATACCTTCATGGTAACCCACTTCAACACTCCTGAGTATTCAGTCAATGAGCAGAGTACATACTTCCAAGTTTTTATTTATATAACACAGGTACAAAATGCCATTGCAAATATTGTTTATGTAACAGTTTTCTGTTAAAAAAACACTCACAGTAACCAAGTAATGCTCATTTCAAACTGCTCTGTTAAGGCGTCAATCACAAAGGACCTTTTGAGTTAACATTTCAAGTGTGGTCAAGTGGACAGACATAAAATGTGCATGACTGTATCAAGTTTTTGGAGATATGCCACAGTAGTTCATAGAGGACTGACAACTGAGGAGCTACTGTCAAGTGTAGGACACAGCTTATGGTTTCATCAACTGTATGGTCGCATTTCAGTAAGAAGGTTCATGATCGCAGTAAACATGTACACAAAAGGACTACAAAAAAATCCTTTCCAATCAGTTGTGTAAACCGGGCCATGACCTTCTTTAACTTTTGTTTCTAGTTGAAGGCTCAGCAACATGAGATAGCAAAGAAAGGAAAATATACATAAAGTACTATAAAATAGCTAAATATGAATTTAAACAATCGTACATACAAAAAAAAGAGAAAGAAAAGTCACGATTGGAGGTAAAACATATAGGTCTGTCTTTTAGGAGTGTGCTTCCATCCCTCACAGAGGGAAACAAAACTAATGTTTTAGGGACAAGAGTGTCCCCAATCCAATAAGGCTAACAGCTTCGAGTGCAAACTGGCTTCAGCCTACTGAACAAGTAACAAAAGGGTCTTAAGTGCAACGCCATGGTCCGACTGTAAAGATGATGAACTTCTAGGTCTTTACATTTGTACTTTTCCCCCCCTTCTTGCTTTAAAGTGATTGCATGTAGCTGCCAGGTGTTCCACCAGGCCTGATGCATAGCTGATGATGATATCGTCTTATGCTGCCAAGAGGCGCAGAGGTGAGTTGTCAAGGATGTATTCACCAACACCGACAAAGTACATGACCTGTGCAATTCCAAACAGAGGTGCGATGACTAGAGCCCGGCAGCCGGCACCTTTCAGAAACGCAGATGGTCCTTCCTTCTGCATTATTTTACTGTCAAACGAGAAGAACGGGTTTATTCATATACATCTGAGAGGGTGTTCGGGGGGAGGGGGGTGTTATGCAAGAGTAAGTGACACTGTCATACCTTACACAATCCACAACTCCATTGTAAGTCTCCTCACTAGCTCCTTTGTTCAATGACTGCAGTCTGGTCTTCACCACTGGAAGGGGATGGTTTTAAGAAAATGATTAACGTTCCAGTGTTGCAGTGTTACAGAATGATCTGAGTCAGAAAACTCACCATCACAGGGGTTAACAGTGACCGCAGCAGTGGATCCTGCAGCACAGCCTGAGAGGAAGGCCCAATAAAAGGGTGAAGACGCCTCAGGACTGGGTTTGCCCAGGCGGTTCAGATTTGCGAACAACGGAAAGTAAACGATAGAAAAGGGGACATCTCTGGAATAAAGTAAACAAAGAGTTTAGTTTTTGTTTCTTCAGACTTACATTTTACTATTTACTCATGGTCACACACGGTTTGTCATCAGGAAGGAACAGGAGATTTACCTCATCAGTGTGGCTCCCAGACCTTTGTAAAGACCCTGGATGCCCTGCGTATGGAAGAGTTCTTTTGCGATCTGTGTAGCTGACACAGCTCTTGGTGCAGAGATGACCAGGCCAGAATTGTAGGAGCGACTGAGCACGGCATTGGTGGCCACAAGCTTCGTGGGGGTCATCACGAGTGGTTTCTGCTGTTGGGCCGCTGTACAAGAAGTAAATAAATATTAGATGACATAAAAATGAATGGCAGAGGCAGTTATGAGTAAAATACTAACACAGATGCATTTAAAATGAACTGTGCATGCTTCTTACCAAGTCTCCCGGCATCCTGCAGTTGTATCTTGAGCATTTCCATGGGGGTAGTAACAATGACCTGGCACATGCCTGCACCACAGCCTGCCAGCATCTCTTTGAACACTGTCAGCCCCTTTCTGTTAAAAGGTTAGACATGTTTGAAGTGCACCCCTTAATAATATACTGCTAGAATAAAACTTCAAGATCACCTCACATGAGGAGTATGCTTACCCGTCCTTGGCAAGGTGATGGCGGAAGAAGTCATTAGCAGCCAGCTTGATTGCCTTCTCAGGGGTAACCAAGGTCAGATTTACAGCAGCACCTGAGGGGGAAAAAACAAACACAGTTAACACTGAAGACACAATCAAGTTTTCCATTCAGCACATCTACAAAGACATTCCCTGCCACTATCATTACAGTATCAGAACATAAGAGTCTAATTGTAAAGTTATTTTACACACAGACAAGACAAATACTTAGCTAAATAGCAATAATAACAGTGGAGGAGGATTATGTCAATTAAAAAAATATATATCAGGAAGAAAATGAGAAACAAGCAAAACAAGACAGCACAAGGAACAATGGGGCCAATGAAGATCCAGAGGAAGATGCAAACATGAAGTCAGTGAAGTAAATAGAGTCAGACTGTGACAACAAGGACCACTTTGTGTAGAGAAGACTTCAAGAAAGGAAGTTTGTCTAGTGACAGGCTGCATGTCAGTGAGTAGGTTAATAAAGACAAAAAAAGGAGGGAAAAAAAAGATGTTAGATAAAGGACAGAAGACTGAATCCTCGACTATGCGTGCACAGACTTTGAGCAAACTTATAAACTTGTTTGCAAGATCAACCAAAGTCTGCAGAGACACGTTTCACAGTCTGAAAAAATGGCAATAATCCAAAAGTGGACAGGACAGTAAGAAGACAGCCAAGTGGTTACGGACAAGTCAAATTACAGAACAAATAGATGGCAAAACAAAAACTTGAGCCTAGAGTTTTAAATAGAGCAATATTGTAAGAACCATTTAATGATTTGCCTCCAGCGTGGCTGCGCCTTATCGGCTAGCCTTCAATATCCCAGGGGGACCCAAGTCTGTAATATGAAAAACACAGATGCAAAAACAGCATTCCTCAAAGGCAGAGACCCAGACTAGAAGGTCTCCAAGTTCTTTGTAGGCTTTATGTTTTTTCCTAAAAGTGATGCACTAATAATTAAAGCATGTGCGCACCTTTAACTGCATGTACAATATTACATACAACTACACTTATACAGTGAATGCAGTAGTGAAAAATACTTTGCATGAGACCAAATTTAACAGCTTTTCCTTTACAGCTAGAATAACCACACTTTTAAATATATAACACATCCAAATACAGCTAAAAAAACAAAACAAAAAAACACTCAGTACTTGTTAAAGAGCAAGTGTAATTGGTGGTAACCATTTCAGTGCTAACCTCATAACAGAAAGCTTACACTCTCCTACATTTAATCCTCCCTTCAGATAATATATATATATATATTCAGATGTATAAATCTTACCTCTGTACATTCCAAAGTATCCCTCTGATCGAACTGTCTTGACAAGGCAGTCCATCCTACAGAACAAGAAAGTCAGGTAAACATTACCAGTGTAAAAAAAACAAGGAGCAGGGCAGGACTACAGAAATTGTAAATTTCCACCCTTTAAAGTCATAGAAAGTGACCAACATGACCTCACTGCAGAGGAATTTCTTAAAGCCCACATAGTCATTCAATGCATGTGTGTCATTGGGGCATTAGCAAGAATAGCATTGGATTACACCAGAGTGTAGTAGGCAATAACACTCAGAGGTTGTGTGTTGCTAAAAACAACATTAAGTAAAAATACTCACATGTTCTTGTAGACCTGCTGACCTCTTCTCTGATTCTGCAACCTGGTCTTTGCCAAGTCAATGGGGAAGACACAAGTAACCCCAACAATGCCAGCAATGCCGCCATTAATGAGCTTGGCTGGGAGGCTGAAAAGATGACAAAAAAAATGTAATATCATAGCTTAAGATGAAAAACATGTATGCTTAAAAATTTGAGAGCCACACTGAGATTAGTAAAGTGCTTGAGTAGTGTCTAACAAAGTGTCTACAAATACATGAAAACAGTAGAAAATCATCTCAAAATGAGTCATCAAGCTGACTAATCATTGCAGCCCTACAGCTCATAATGAAAACGGCTTACATTTACCCAACTATGCTACATATGCACAAAAAGTGAGAATGTGTGAAACTTACCTGATCTGCTGCTGAGACATGATGGCTTTGAAACAAGCACAAGAGAAGATGTATATAAAAAAAAAGAAATCGCAAAATAAAAGGTGATGTAGGTTCAGGTGTTCTTCTGTGAAGTGAATGAGTAGAGTCCTAGACAGAGAAAGCAAAGGGAGGTACTAAGTAGGTTTCGAAGTAGTCACAGACCTTACAGAGAAGTTTATCCCACCCACTTGCAGGGGGCTTCGACTTATCGCTGTACCTCACAGTCACAAGACCGTGATGTGTAGCGGATGCGCTATACTTGCACTATGAGTAGTTCAACCCGTGGGCGTGTTTAAGCTGACATACCAAACGCCATATGCGAGCGCTACCGCCTTTCATAAAGTCAAAATTAAAATCTGGCG